>JACCGJ010022859.1:0-35855 GCA_013407085.1 Atriophallophorus winterbourni
CAAACCGAAGGTCACCGGTACTCCCGATCCCCCAACGAAACCCTCTTTACCCCCGTGTATCAAACAAACTGACCATAACAGGCAAACCCGATCTGGTCGTAGAGTCCATTTTCCATCAAAGTTTGATGACTTCACAGCCTAACGATTTCTTCGAGCGTCTTCTTTAGGCCCGACGCTCTAGGGGGGAGTACTATGGCATTTTTCTGTAAACATTTTTGTTTGTATCAATCAATGTACACTTTTTTAATTGTACCCGGATTTTACGAATATAAATTTTCGTCTGCTTAGAGTTGCTCTTCTCATCGCCTTTGATACCCGTACAGCGTGTTTGGAATTCTGACTGTGGATTGTGGAAAGATTGTCTGCTTGTTATAAAAAGACCGCTCCGTATTTCAGACGCACCTAATTCTTGGATTTACCGCGGTTGCTTCTGTGATAATACTTTGACGTCTGGACCGGAGTAGTCAATTGCCAGGATGGGGAGAATCGCTTTCAATTCAATCGAAGAATTATTGTGAGTGGTTACCTTTTTACTTTTTACACACATACTGTAATTTCACGTAGCCTGAACCACCACAAGTCAGCTATAGTTTTTAAATAAACCGCACTGTTGCACCAACAGAAAATGTGGCACGGATGATATTGCAAGACGCAATGTACGTCCAAATAATATTCATTTTTATTTTTCATAGTTCAATGAAGACTGGGCTACAGCAAGATGGCTCTCACATGTGAAGAACAATATGTGTTCTGATATGTGTGCTGATCAACCTCGTAGACAATCAACTAGTACAGTCGAATGAGATGTGGTGGTAGACAATCTCCGTCGAGAACAAGACTTAGAACGATGATAGAAATTATATAGTTGTTTGAAACAATAAAAGAAACGAAAATAAAATGGGTAGTTTATCATATACTGTAGTGTTAAAATTTTGCAGTATGTATGAAAGCACAAGCCTGATCCAGGCAAAGTGCCGCACAGTCAGAGACTGCACGTGGGCTAGAATACTGTCAGGTTGCCCAGGCCTAGACTTTTGCAGGCGACTGAGCGGCCTAGAACGAGTTCTTAGAGGAAACAAAACCATTGAAAAAGATATAAATGTAAGTAATAAAATATTGTATTCGATATATAGAAAGCCTATAAAATATCACAGAGTGAGAGCTAAAAATGATCGGGTCAGATTCGACGGGCATTAAAAATAGAGCGATTGAAATATATTGGAATTACTGAGATCAAACATGGCAGGATTTGTAAATGGAATATTCACTTTCTGCAGGTATTAATATTATTTCTCGAATATTTCGAGCGGAAAATTACGAACATTTGAATTGATTTAGGCAGCTCACCTGGTAAAAGAACGAGCGACGAAATAAAAAAATCCATCAACCTTAAATTTGAAAGGCCGCACCAACAAATATAGTGACATTGGAATCATTAAAAGCCCCGTACTATAACAGTATATTCAGAAAAACTGTTTTGAGACTAAAAACACTTGAATATTCGTGAGTATTGATGAGATTCCATTTAGAGAAACGCTTTATAATATATTCCTTTTAGAGATGTCAAATTTCGCATTGCTCGCTATGTTTCTGTCATAAGTGAAAGAAAGTGCTCAATTTCACATTTAGACAGAATATAATAAATTTGACACATTAAATACTTTGAAAGTGGAAGATTGTGCATCTTCAATTTTGGAAATAGCAGTGACATATTTTCATATACCAAATATTGGTTCAAGGAAATTCAGGGTTTTTAATGTTCTAAAAAGCAACAAACTGAACAACAAACATAAATTTAGAAAAAAAGTTAAACTTGTATGCCAACTGTTATATAGGGTTCTTACAAAGAACCACGATGTTCAACCACTGAATCACAAAGTTATTCTTGGTCAAGCACTCGAGGCGCTTATGGATAACCAAAGTAATGTGTTGCTCACATCCCCATTTCTTACACAACACTACCGGTTTTAGGCTGCTTGCCATCGTCAGGTGGAGAGAGTAAGATCAGGTTCAGTGAGCCTTGAAACAGTGGAAAAGCGGTAAACAAAGTTAAACTTCCATGCCATTGTTATATAGGGTTCTTACAAAGAAACACGATGTTCAAACACTGAATAACAAAGTGTTTCTTGGTCAAGCACTCGAGGCGCTTATCGATAACCAAAGTAATGTGTTGCTCACATCCCCATCCCTTACACACAACTACCGGTTTCAGGCTGTTTGCTATTGTCAGGTGGAGATAGTAAGATCAGGTTCAATTAGCCTTGAAACAGTGGAAAAGCGGTAAACAAAGTTAAACTTGTATGCCACTGTTATATAAGGCAAACAGCCTGAAACCGGTAGTGTTGCGTAAGGGACGGGGATGTGAGCAACACATTACATAGATTTAGAAGTTTATAAATGTTCGGGAAACGAATAATGCAATGAAAATTCGTCTAATTTCGTTTAAAATTCATGCAAGCTACTGGAGTGAGTGACGGTTGAAGGTTAATTGTTCCAAGTAAAACAGACACGGACAGAGTGAAAATAAATTATACAATTCAGGCTGGAATGGCGTAGGACCAGCACATAATCATGGCTCCAATAATTTCTCGTATCCCTTCGCGTGAATAAATCCGGTAAGAGATGGTTTGGGGTATGTAATGTTTGGTAAAGTAAGATAAGTTCTCCTCTGATTCGTCTATAGGGAAAGTCGAACAGATTCATTTGAGCTATCCTTTCTTTAGAAGGCTTGTTTAGGATGCTCAGAACTTGTTTTGTTGAGCGGTGATAAATTCGCTGCATAAGTGTAACATCTTTCTTGAGCCACGTAGACCATGACTGTACACCGTATTCCATGACTGGTCTCGAGTGTGTATTCATGATCCTTGGGAATATAATGGGCGAAAATTTCCCAAATACCTGCTTCAGTAGATTGAGGACACATGATGATATTGTAAAGGCAGTTGTTGTTTAAAGTGAATTTTTGAACTGAAGCTTATCCAGACACCCAATTTTTTTTCTATACTGCAATTTTTATGTACGTGTGGACCTATATGATATATGAACTTTACTCGACTCCTCACATTCATGAGCCTGCATTTGTTGAAGCTAAACGGCAGTTCGATCCTCAACGATCAGCTGTGAAGCGTATCAACATCTTTTACAGTCTTCTGGGCTACGTATGCAACGCCATTTCTTTATGTCGTCGCAAATACCGAAATGTTACATAGAACCAATTTTGGTACTTCATATACATAAACATGAAGGAGTATTGAACGAAGGACTTAACGTTTGGGAACTTCGCTAATTGCCGCGATTGGTTTTGATAATGCACCATCAACACGTACCTGAGTAGTGCGATTTGTTAGGTAGTCATGTTGCCAATTCAACAACTTTCCGGTGATACCAAGCCCTTCAGGATTCAGCGGTAGTGGGGTCTGGTCAATACGATCAAATGCTTTAGAGATATCTAAGTAGCAGTTATGTATTGCTTGCCCTTCATTTTCAGATTTTGTCCAATCATCAAGCGTTAGCAGTAAACTAGATAAACAGGAATAATCTCGTCTAAATTCATGCTGTTTCTTCAAAAGCAAGTGATTATTTTCAAAATGTTTCGTTAGATCATCAAAAATGAGGCGCTCAAGTAATTTGGAAATCACAGGTAACAGAGTCACGGGTCGGTAATTAGAAACAGCGGAGCCATTCCAACCTTTATAATTCGGAGAAATTAATCTGCGTTACCAATCTGCAGGAATCACTCCATTTGCCAGTGTTTGTTTGAACAGGTATGTGAGTGGTTTGTATAGCAAATTCTCACATTGCTTCAATTGTAGCGCGTTTTTTCCATCTGCCCCAGGTGACTTTCCGGTTTTAGGATTAAATAAAACTAGAGGGGCGCGTTTCGTTGTGACATTTATTTCAATCCTGGCAACTGCTGTTGAAGTTGTTTGATTTGGGATGTTTATCTCATGTTCTCGCGGGTTAATTATTGATGAATAAAACGTGGCCTTAGATTCAGCGGTTTCTGATGCAGTTGTTGTTGGTCCAACTAACGTGTTCATGGACGCAACTCCAAGTTTAACCTCAGCATGATCGTAAACCATACGATAAAGTATTTTGGTGTTTGGCTCCAACATGTGTGATATCACGACTTGGAAGGGCAACTTGTCTTCGGTGACAATTATTTACGTTTTTCTGCAGTAAACGGTATGTTTCCCAGGCCTCTGGTGATCGATTTTGCTGATTGTGTCGCCAAGCAATGTTTAGTACTTTTAACCATTCCGAATTTCTGCTTTTTAGTTTAAATTCGAGATATTTTCTTGAGTTCCTAAATACAAACTTGGAGCTCACTTTAATCGAATTCTTAAGATTTGATATTAGTAACACCCAAAACACATGTAAGTTGCTGGTTTCCGGTCGCCACTTAATCGTGTTTTTAAGAGCATCACTCAGAGCCATAGTTTGATCCGCCTAACTGTTATACGGGCATCATTTATTTTTACGGTTTCAAATAGATAGTCGAACTGGATGGCGATGTGATAGCTTAGTCTCAGTGGACTATGGTAAGCAATGTTATCAATGTCGTTTTTATTGCCTGTCAAAACGAGATCTAAGAGTGAAGGTTCATCGTTCCCGCGCTATCGGGTATTAAATGCAATGTGCTTATAAAGCGGAATATTGTCTAACAACTCACTAAATGCGCGTTCGAGGGAGTGTTCTGGGTAAATGATACTGCTCTGCAAATTCGGTAAATTAAAGTCATCTATAATTAAAAAGTCACGAGTGAATCTGAAAGTATCCATGCAAATTTTGTCGAGTAGGGCCTAATTGTAAGTATTCTGGTAAGTCTGTAACCACTTTTCCATTACGGCCATGATGTCTGGTGAACATTTCAGAAAAAATGCAAGCAGTTCATTAATTTTGTTTCCGAGAAATTGTTCGTCGGTGTATATGCATTTCATAGTTGTTTTTCTCAACAATGATGAGATGTGGAGAAGAAAGCTAGCGGAGTGCAATATATCTGTTATGTCGACTTGTCCAAAGTCGGCATCTGAAGGTATTTTGCTTGCAAGGAGGATTGATCGTTTTGTAGTTGTACTGTTGGAATACATTGATCGACATTATCGGCTGAATTTGTTTCTGACACGTAAACTACTGATTGACTTGGTAGTGTTCCTCTTGGACTTTTAATTCAATTCAATTCAATTCAAATTTAATGGTCTAAAAAGCATATAGTTCGACAAAAACCACAGAATAATATGGGAGTTACGAATAACATGGGTAGAAAAACAGGATTTGTTTGCTTACTGCTCAGTTCAGAAATCAAGTAAAAATTCATTGGACAGAAACTGGTTTCAAAGTTCAAAGCTTTTATGGTGTCAAATATATGGGTTCAAAATTTGGATTGGTCAACATGAAATTGTCCAAATTCGATTTGAATATATCCAAGTTAGGTGAATGTGCAACATTACAAGGTAGGTAGTTCCAGGTAAAGCATACACGTACAGAATAAAAGTACCTTCGACAGTTTAGTCTCGAGTCGGGAATATGTACTGTATAGTCGTGACTCCGGCTGGTTCTGGGTGGTAGTCGCGTGAATAGTTGATTTAGGGGATGGTTGGGGGTATGCAGTATATTGAACATAAGTATCAAATCACCTCTAAGACGGCGGTAGCGAAAGTCGAATAGATTGAGACTTGCAATACGATCTTCGTATTGTTTGTGCTTCAAACCGCGTACGAGCTTGGTGGTCCGATGATATATTCTCTGCAAGAGGCTGATGTCCTTCTGTAGCCAGGGTGACCAAGCCTGAACTGCATACTCCATGGTTGGCCTCAAGTACGTATTAATTATTCGATGAACGGTTTGCTTAGTGAAACTCCCGAACACGCGTTTTAGCAGTAGCAGTACTCGTGACGTCTTTTCATAGACAGCTGTGACGTTATGTGACGGTTTCAAAGTGCTGCTCACCCACACACCCAAGTCCTTCTCCTTGTCAGTGCTTTCAAGAATATGGGAACCAAGGGTGTAGGAGTACTCGAAATGTCTTCCAACAGTCAATACCTTGCATTTTCTGACATTGAAAGGTAGTTCATTTCTAACTGACCAGTCTTGTAAGGCATCGAGATCCAGCTGAAGCTCTCTGCAATCCTCAGTTATACGTACCTTTGTCCACAGCTTGTTGTGATCCACAAATAACAAGATTTTGCAGCGAACAAATTTAGGTAAGTCGTTGACATACATCAGGAAAAGAAGTGGTCCAAGCACTGATCCCTGCGGCACCCCACTCGTTACTGCAATAGGTCGTGACAAAGCACCATTAACCCTTACTCGAATGACACGGTCGCGGAGATAATCCTCAAACCAGGCTATTAATGAACCCTTCATTCCACATAGCTCCATCTTTTGTAGTAACAGACTGTGGTTGACACGATCGAATGCTTTTGACATATCAAGATAACAAGCGTGTAATGTGAGACTTTTGTCTACAACTTGTGTCCAGTCATCGAGGGCGGGCAGAAGGTTTGAAAGGCAAGAATGTCTTTTTCTGAAGCCGTGTTGTTCGACTGCGAGCAAGCAATTGTCTTCCAGATGTTTTGTGACGCTGTTTGCTACGAGGCGCTCCATCACTTTAGAGATCACCGGTAGTAGTGTTACTGGTCGATAGTTGGATACTTCGGAACGGTTTCCTCCTTTGTGTATGGGGGTAATGATGCCATTCTTCCAATCACAGGGAACGAAACTTTGGGTTAAAGAGAGATTAAATAAGTATGTGAGAGGCGTACACAAAGTAAAAGCACAGTTTTTAATAATCAACTGGGTAATTTCGTCGGCTCCGGGAGATTTTCTCTTGTTGAGATTTAGCAATGTGCGAAGGACACTCTCCGAGGTAATAGTTAGTTGTTGTAAAACATCTTTGGGTGAGATGACGGGAGTTAAGAGACAGGTAACGGTGTTTCGTGGGCTGAAGACAGTGGAGAAGAAATGGGCTAGAACTTCGGCAGATTGCGATGCTGTGGTTGTTGTTCCATCACGTTTCTTTAGAGCGGCAACTCCTGGTTTCACCCTTGACCGGTTATTTATGATCTGGCAGAGAATTTTGGGGTTGGATTCCATTTTGTTGAGTAAATGATTTTGATAATTAAGTTCGTCATCAACAACAAGTTTGTTTACCTTATTTCTCAGCAAACGGAATGTCTCCCAACTCTCAACAGTGGTATCATGTCGATGAGCTCGCCATGCAGCATTTCGCAAGGTCAAACATTTTCGTGTTCGGCTTCTCAACTTAAATGTATATCCATGTGTTTGCACCTTTGGAGCAAGATGAGAGTGCATTTCAACGGCAAATTTAAGTTCGGTTATCATCCACTGCCACTGATCGTGCACGTTGTCGGACTTAAGTCAGGGTCTGTGGCGTTCATAAGAGAAGATTTAAGTTGTGGAAAGTCAATTTTTCTAATCACCTTGTTGATGTCACTTGTTCTGGTTGCCTGGCAAATATAGTCAAACGTAATAACGAAGTGGTCACTGAGTCCTATCAGAGCCTTATAAGTGAGACTTTCAATCACGTGCTCTTCATTTGTCAGTATTAGGTCCAAGATAGACGGCGTATCAGTAGCACGAAATCGGGTATTGTTGAAAATATGGTTGTAGAGTGGAATTTCTTCTAGCAACTGTTGAAATAAAGCATTTAAGGAATTTTCTGGATGAACTGAATTTCCCTTAAAGTTCGGCAGATTAAAGTCTCCGATCAGTAGAAGTCTGCCGCGGTATCTGGTAGCCGCTAAGCGTATATTTGCAAGTAATGCTGAATTGTAGGCTTCGTCGGCTGAGGGCGAACGGTAAATCTCACCCACTATGCATTTTTCCATGCTGTTACATTCAGCGAACACCATAATGTGTCTTGCAGTTGTAAATCGTCATCAGTGATCTCTTGGCAGAGCAGTCTCCGAATGTGGTAAAGCGCAACACCACCTCCTCGAATCAGTCGATCGCGACAAAGTATAGACATACCTTCAATGGCAACTTCATTGTCTGTTAAAGTTGGATGAAACCATGTCTCAGTTACAGCAATCACGTCTGGCGAGTGTGTGGTAGTTAGTTCAGTCAATTCGTGTAGTTTGTTTGTCAAGCATTGGGCATTCGTATACAAAAATTTGACAGTCGTTGTTGACAGCAAAGACGGTTCATTTGAGCAGGTAATTTGAGTACGTGTCAAAGATGGTGGGTAAATTACATCACCGACTCCGATAGAGTCGGTCGACATCCGATTTTTGGAGCAGGATTCTCGGCATCAAGTAAAATATACATATTTACCCTATCAAACCGGTTGAAAACAATTTCTGCTCTATGTATTTTCACGTGATTCCTGAACTAATCAGTAGGAAAACAAACCCTGTTTTACTACCTATGTTATTTGTAATTCGCATATTATTCTGTGGTTTTTGTAAAGCTATGTGCTTTTTGGACCATTAAATTGAATTGAATTGAATTGAATTGAATCACTGTGCTCAGTACCGACAGGTCCAACAACTTCCACTATAGAGTCGGGTTTCAGGTGTTTACTGATAATTTTGATCTCTCGTGGAACTTTGTATCGATACTGGTTCCAATTGTCAAGCACGGTGTTCACCATAGTGGTGGTCAAAAGTGTCAGTTTAAGGGGTCGTGGACCATTACCTTCATAATTCGATGACTTCCGGATTCGGAACGTATCGATAACCGCTACATTGGTGGTTTGCATAGCATTACTAATAAATCTCCACTGTTGTAGGTCGTGGTTGGATTTACACTTTGTATCTGAGCCGGTGGCATATTCCGGGACATTTGAGAGAATAAGTGTGCGCCTATTACCATCGTTTTTTTCTTTTGCTTACCTTCGGGTGGCGATTTTGCCCGCTCCGACCAGGAAAATATGGAAAATATTCCATGTCGTCCGGTAGCAAGTATGTCGACAGAAGTACATCTTCTAAATCCTTCTCATTTTGCATTACTACCTTGAGAAACCGCGGCTTATCTTGGTGTAGCGCTTTGGGAGGACGACTCAAGCGAATCAACAAAACCGGGTGGATCGCTTTGAGATTCATGCGAGTGCACAGTTTCAACCATTCAGCCAAATCATTCTGGTGTCTATTCGATAATGTCGTCTCAGTCGACTCTGGCACGTTGGTGCAGATAACACTAAGAGAAATAACTTTCAAGGCAACTTTCGCTAATGGGGCATTCGATGTAAACGGTTTCGGCTTTAAGACGTTTTTAACACTCTCCTGGGTGCTGTGCTGCAACAATTCAACCTTTTCCAGAGATTGGTTTGGTGGTGGTAAAGTTGAGCGTATTCGTTTGTTCAGTTTATGTTTTAGGCTTGATTAGTGGCTCTACAGCATTTTTCACTCGTGCAAGCTCCTCTTCCATTTGCGACAGTCTACTCTCTATCGTATTAGACACTTTTCCAACAGATGAATGCATACTCTTGCGATGGCCATTTATATTTGAATTTTTACAGGTATGGCAGAAATAGCAAACAGATGGATAGTTTACCGCGGTTCCACTGTTTCAAGGTTCACTGAACCTGATCTTACTGTCTCCTGATGACGGCAAACAGCCAGAAACCGGTAGTGGTGTGTAAGTGATGGGGATGTGAGCACCACAATACATTGGTCTTTTACATGCGCCTCGAGCGCTTGGCCAGGAATCACTTTATGATTCTGTATTTGAACATCGTGGTTATTTGCAAGAACCCTATATAACAGTGGCATAAAAGTCTTACTTTGTTTACCGCTTTTCCAAGGCTCAGTGAACATGATCTTACTGTCTCCACCTGATTCATTCATAGATTTATTCATAGATTATATACAGGTAAAAAGCTATGCTTTACAAGACCCACAAAAATGTACATCGGGTCGGATGGTAAAAATATCAAAATATTGTTAGATTATTGTCAAACACAAAAAACATACTTTTCCATCTGGATATCTAGTGATTTTCTGAAAACTTCAACAGTTCCAGATTGTACCACATGAGTAGGTAAGCAGATGACAACAAACAGCCAGAAACCGGTAGCGGTGTGTAAGGGATGGGGATGTGAGCACCACAATACAGACGGATAGTCATTATCGTTCACTAGCCTTACACACTCATCTGTTAAAGTCTTATCGTATGACACGTGTTGGTGGAACCCGCAGAAAGCACATTTAACCGAAACGTTATCAACGCTTACCAGAGATAAACACGTAGAGGTCACACCAATTCTGTGTCGCCGTCGCATGAATACTTCTCACGGTCACAGCTGGATCGATATTTTTCGTGGTCCGGCAGTGGATCTCGTTACACATTCGCACATGTTTGTAGGTTGCACAGGGCTTACCGGTTGATCGATAATGGGTGTTTTGTTCAAAACGAAGTGGAGGCTAATACGATAGGGCAGAGAGCGTGAAGTGCACTAGCGAAGAGGGTAAATCAAGAGCTATCGAATGATGCGCTGAACATCGCCATTGGATGCAACACAAGAACAGGAAACGTCTAGAAGTCAGAAGACATTAATCACAAGACCATACGAATTCGGGTTGCGAAACAGTTGTATACGAACGGTATGAATGAAAACCTGTAGCGAAAAAGGAGCAAATGATAAACCTCACCAGCTTTTTGAACGATTTTTCATGCGTCAATTTTGATCAAACGATCTTAACGGAGCAGGGTGGCCCGAAGGCAAAGACACATCAAATGCAAGTGACGATAGGCTGAAGACTTTTTCGTGGTTGCGAGTTGCGCCTATAAAAGATGGTCGTGCATTTTGTTCTTTGTCATGTGCGTGATACACAATTGACCCATTGGCGATTGCTTTTGTTGTGGGGTTTGGGGGGAGGAAGCGATGGGAGTAGGAAGGATTGATCTCAGGGGCAAATCGAGAGGCGATCGACAGGTTGGTGTGAAATGAGGGAGCTTGAATCGGGTAATGTTACTTCCGGTGTCCTCAATGCTTGGGTCGACAATGTAATAACCGACTTGACATCAGATGTCCTGCATGCGAAAGACACCTGGAGTATACCTTGGAAGAAAAGGACATATGAGTCTGGATTTGCGGTAGTTTGAAAAATGGTCCACAATGCGAAGCGGTTTACAAAAGTGCGCCTCGGCTGCTTGGCATGTTACGGCAGATATTTAGACGTTATTCCCCGGGGTGTTTTCCTCTCATGATGAACACATATATACACCCGCTTCTAGACTATGCCGCACAAGCATGGGCAGCATGGCTCCAAAAGACATCTTACTTCTGGATCGCATATACCGGTCATTGGACACGAAAATATGCAATTCACCGGGCGACTCAGACGACTGGAGCTGAGGATACTTGCACAAAGGAGAATGCGAGGTGCTCGCATCCTGGCATACAAAATACTTAATAGTGTTTTCCAACCCCTGAACTTATTATTCCTCCTTTGAACTTCCAACAACAGCCGTGGCCATGGTTGTAAGTTAGAAATACCACATTCCAAACGGTATTTTTATTCGGTGCTTTGTTTGGAATTCTTTACCTTCCGACTTGGTAAGCTCAAACAATTTATCTATATTCAAATCGAAACTTGACGATTATATAAGAGCTAATCCGAATTTTGCCCAAAACAATTAATAAACTATCATCGTCCCATTGATTTTGATTTTATTTATACATTGGTACCTATAGTTCCACTCTATGGTTATTGTAAAGTTAATTGCCTTTTCAACCATTTTTATCTTGAATCTTGAATCATAATTCCCCTCACAATATTAGGCCTAAATTTTCAAGTCACTGAAAACTGATTTAACCCCAGGCCTGACAAATGAACGGAACAATCGCCTGAATGTGCGGAAAACGTTTACCCGTTTTCGCTTAGGTTATCACAACAGTTTTCTGAATGTAATGTTAGAAAGTCATTGTTCATGTCGAAAAGGTTTTGGCATATGATTACTAAGTGAGACAAAATATAGGTGGTACACTTTTATGCTGATTTTGATAATTTCGTCTATAACATCGCATTGCCCTGTAGAAATTTAGAATGCATTTTCATCACACCACAGAAAGATGTGTTTTATTACAGTTTGTTTCAAACAACTGTAATTGTTCAAACTTTACGTCACTCACGGAATGTTCTAATCGAAAGTGAACCGCGTCGGCCTTCCCGATTTGGGTGTCATGTGATTGATCCAAGTGCGACCGATCGATAATACAAATATGTTCCCGAGTGCAATTCGGGGCACGATTTTGTCAGCGAAAAGAAATTGAATAAAACTATTTGGGATTTTCGATCCACTGCTTCATCTGATACTATTCTAAGTTTTCTTTATTTATGCTAAACCTAAGGTCACAAAAATATACTTATTTTCTGTAAAAAGCTATTTTAGTCTCAGCGATTAGATAATGTATACCCCAATCCCCTGCATAATATGTTTTACGGAAGGGGGAAACCGATGTTAAGCCTGTTCACAATAAAGTTTAATGTTTAAAATGTGCTAAAAATGTGGGAAATTGTCCTAACCACTCCCCATTACAAGGATGGCGAATGGAAAAATCTACAAAATTAGCGTCTAATATATTAAGTACACGTTTTGTCTAAAGCAATTTAGTCCGTCATAGCTGATGCCAGTATGAGAGCAAAAACCAAATAGCAGAAGAACAACACAGATTTAGGAAAATAATACTTTGCCTTACAAAATTTATGTTAGCAAAAAAAGCCTGGTCTGAGCTAATGGATATTGAATTCATGGTAGACGTCATTTTTATGGAATTTCATAAAGTGTACGCTCGTGGAAATCATGAACCACTTTTTTCGAAATCGTTTGCCTATTATGTAGATGGTAAACTCCAGGCATTAATAAAAGAATGGTTAATTTCCGATGAGCTGTACTTGTGATTCAAAAGTTAGCTATCAGAATCCATTCAAGTAGCCTGTTATGATCTACAAGGATCGGTCCTCGGACTCAGATTTCAGAACTCAGAATGTTTTATGGTAGAAAAAGCAGTAAGCATAACACTAACCACAGGATTACAGGAGTAACAATAAAGGATCTCTCAAAATTCAATAGGGACTGTCACATACCGCATGGTTCGTCATATACTCATCGAGTTCAAAAGCAAAAACCGCAACATATTCCGAGCGTGTTATTTCTTCAGGTAATATGGATGTAAACGGATATTAATCTGTTGGAAGCTTAACTACGTGTAGAGAAAAATCCAGTACTTAAACTGTCTCATCAATCATAAGAAACGCTCCTCAGAATTTTAATTCTACATTCAATCAACTACAGACGACATCGAGACTCACTGACCTTTATTTCAAGGTAATTCAAGGTTTTTATTGGTCGAAAAAGCAACAAGCTTAACAACAACCATAGGATGGTAAAAATGGATATGTAAGTGTATAAACAAGATTAGGAAGTAGATTTAGCAGTATATAAGTGTTCGGGAAACGAAAAATGCAATAAAAATGCGTCTTATTTCATTTTAGATTCATACAAGCTAGTGGAGTGAACAACGGCAGAAAGTAAACTGTTCCAAGTAAAGCAGACACCCGCTAAATAAAGATACCTTCTACTGTTTAAGCGGAAATGGGGTACCACAAACATATATTCATAGGTTCGGTTATTTCTCGTATTCATTTGCGTGAATAAATCCTGTAAGCGATGGTTTGGGGTATGGAATATTTTGTAAAGTGGGATAAAGTCTCTTCTGATTCGTCGATAGGGGAAGTCGAACAGATAAGGTTGAGCTCTCCAAATGCTTAATCACGCACACTTGGAGTTTAACAGCAAGATATTTCGGTTGATCTGAAATATGCGGAAGTTTGAAAAACAGTCTGCAATGCAAGGAGTTTAGACGTTGCATGCTGCGTACTCGGTTACTGAGAGTTTTCTGCCGCACTCGTTGTCAAAGGTACACAATACTTACACCAAGTTGTATGTTATACAGCGCAAGCTTGGACAACTTGGGTGAAGAAAGAAAAAGAGGAAAAAGCAAAGATGGTTGAAGAGAAGAAAAAAGATGGTTGCACTGCCGCAAAGACGCTTTTACTCTACACACCATACAATTTTGGAACCGTTAACAATCTGAAATCGTTGACGCTTTTGAAAAATCACTGAATGCATTCAAGCTGAAGTAGGTTTTGCGTTTACTAATGACACTAAACGAAAATTCAATACAATTTTTAAAATGCGACCTGAATTGAATTTCTGGGAGTCTTATAAATCATACTATCTATGCAAAATTCTTTTCGAATAAATTTATGCATGCATTTTATAGACAAATTTATACAGAAAGATATTTACAATCGTTTGAAAATATTTCAAATTTTCGCAAAGTCTGTGGTAATAGGTGATGCCATGGAATAATATCTTTTTCTCAGTTGACACGAAACGGTTTTCTCTTGTATGTCTGCAGTAATGGTGGCGTAATCAAAACCGGAATAGAATTCCGGAATAAAAAGGCTCATTTGCATGCATTTCCATCACACACACACCCAACGACCGGTTTCCTACTGTTTGTAGTCATTAGATAGGAAAAACAGGATCAGGATTCACACACACTTCAAGCAGTGGAAGAATGATTGCGCTTGTATGAACAGTTTGGTCGTAATAACCTTATCCAACAGTGTCAGACAAGCGCAACTTGAATAGAATTCCCATTTATGGCTACTCATCAGTAGCAAGTCGTTCACATTATTCACGGTGTTGATTACGACGGTCCACAATGGACACGAGTTTCGCTCTTATTCTCGGTCAACAGCAGCGGGGTTCGACTCGAACCACCAAACCTTATTCAATACTTGATGGTGCATGAGTTTTCTTCACTGAGCATTGTTGTACGTCACGCATAGACATTTTAGAGTTTAGCCGTCCGATATAGAGTTACCGTATTTTTCAGACTATAAGGCGCACATCGGCAGTGAGCTTATATTCCGGTGCGCCTTAGTATCTATGAAGTGAAACCTGGACCACCCACGCAAGACACGAACGGAAGCTGAATGCTCTCCATCTACGAAGCACCTCGTATCCTTGAACATATCGTGAGGACCGAGTGACTAACGCTGAAGTGCTTTCAAAAGCTGGTCTACGAGCATGTTCACCCTATTACGTCAGCGCCGCCTGCGGTGGCTTGGTCATGTCTATAGAATGGAAAATGGTCGTATTCCGAAAGATCTACTCTACGGTGAGGTGCAATTAGGAAGTCGACCATTGGGCAGACCGCACTTGCGGTACAAAGATGTTTGCAAAAGAGATATGAAAGCTCTTGACGTTGACCCCGCAAGCTGGGAAGAACTTGCTCTTGACCGCTCACTTTGGAGGCATTGTGTAAAACGTCGTCTGCTGCTGAACGCAGATCACGCCGTCGGCTTGCAACTGATGCAATACAACAGAGTTCTGACTACCGTTGCAAGCGCTGCGGGAGAGATTGTTCCTCCCGAATCGGACTGTTCATTTAAAAAGCTGCAAAACATGAAATTCATGCGATGTGATGTACATCCATGGTCGAAATCGACCGACGGAGGCCAACAACAACTTCATTGTAATGACTTGGGAAAAACACCTCTCGGTCGATATTCAAGCAAGAAGAAAAGCTGTTCTTGGGTTGATGCGATTCTTCCGCTGAATGACAGTAAGATTAGTTTCAGTGTGTCTTGAAACAGTGGATAAATGGTAAACAAGGTTATACATGATTGCCACTGTTACATAGGGTTCGTACATTGAACCACGATGTTCAAACACAGAATCACATAGTGATTCGGGGTCAAGCACTCAAGGCGCTTATGGATTACCAAAGTAATGTTTTGCTCACATCTCTCGAATTTACACACCACTACCTATTTCTGTCTGTTTGCCGTCATCAGGTGCAGACAGTAAATTATGTTCAGTGAGTATTGAAACAGTGGTAAACAAAGTTATACTTGAATGCCACTGATATATAGAGTTCTTACAAAGAACCACGATGTTCAAATACCGAATCACAAATTGATTCCTGACCAAGCGCTCGAGGCGCATATAGAAGAATAATGTATTGTGGTGTTCACATCCCCATCCCCAATACACCAGTACTGGTTTCTGGCTGTTTGCCGTCATCAGGTGGAGACAGTAAGTGGTAAACAAAGTTATACTTGTATGCCAATGTTGAATAGGGTATTCACGAAGAACCACGATGTTCGAATACCGAATCAAACAGTGATGCTTTTCATCCGAGCTATTACGGGTTCGGGGTTGTTGTGGTCGTCGTTTGATTCGGTGTTTCCTTGCGTTGCGTAGTGCCGGAGGGTGGTGCTCTGCACATTATCCGTCAGAAATTGTCGTCAACTAATTAAGAGATCTTCAAAGAAATGTTACGAACTTATATGTTGAATTATACAGTGTAGGCTCCAGCTAACTGAACAAACACCAGCGCTTCCCTCGTACCAAATTTATGCAGCAGTGGCTTGCGAGCTCAACGGGTTTCGCTCATGGATTTAACAAAACACAATTATCAGTAAGCTTACCCAAAATGTTCCGAAATTGAGAATAGCGCCGTACGGTTATGAGATACTCCTTCGTTTGAACTACTGTTTGGCATTACAAAAATCAACCCGGTTGTTAAGGTTTCTCTAACTTCACATGCTTTAGTTATCATTGATCAGTCGCCAAAAAAGTCTAAAATTTTGCTTCGATTCACACGTTGTATCGTGACGCAAAAATCATGAACCCATTTGGGACATGTTGGGATAACTGTACATCATTTGCTCTGTAACGAAAACTCGCGACTGCCCAGTGTCCCAAATGCTTCTTCCAGGGACTTGGTCATTGATTTATGTTCACGTGTCCTGCTAGTGATGATGTAAATCACGATGAGGAGTTTCGTTGATGCACTTTTAACACACTACTTATTTAATAATTGTAACGAAATCGGGATATGTGTTTGTTTGTTGAATGCGCTTGAAAACATCGGAAAACCTATGAAAGTTGGCTAACTAATTGATTGAATATAAAAATCGATAGTTGCCGATACATTGATCTATAGTCCTGTGGACCAGTATATAATTCAGTCCTCAAAAGTGGTCAAATGTTTCGTGTCTTTCAAATTAACATCAGGGCCTTTTCTGAGTGTATTGCACTCCGTGCGTGTTACAGCTTCTGGCCTGCACGAGTGGCTCCCCAAGCCTGGCGGAACTGCTTTTACCATCAGGAAAAGGGGCGAAGGCGAGTAACTGGCGCCTGAAAACCAGTTTGCTTCGGGCAGATGGAGCTCGTTAGCCTGGGAGGGCATTTCATCTAAGGGAAGGAAAACCCTGATTTAAACCTCCGCTGCCTTGCGGGTTACCCGATCGCGGGAAAGGCTTCGGGAGAAAACCCTGAGGAAAAACCTGGAACAGAGTCTGGTAGACGGTTAGTTGGTGCACACCACCTCTTTCTGGCAACTCTCTGCTGCCTTACAGGTCGCACTTGGTTGTGCAAAGGCTATAGAAGCTTACTCGAACAAACTTTGAGTGGTGCTGGGGACGCCGCTTTGTACCCAAATCCTCAAGAACCTTCATTGAAGCCGACTCATCCTCCGGGAGGAGATGGTCGCACAAAAGTAAAAGTAAAAGTGCGTGTTACATCGGGTTTTCAAAAAACGTAGAGTGAGTCCATCATATTCTCACTTCATATCTCGAGGAACCTGAAAGAAGCACGTCAAATTCGGTGGGAGTAGTACTAACTCGGGAGAAAAAACACCTGGAGCAGGAGCTTTGTGATTTGGCCAATTTGCTTCTTGTGATATGTGAATAACATCGCGGAGAATATCAGCTGTGTATGTGAGTAATCATTGCTTACGATATAAACTCTGACACATCTAGCCTAAAAATCATTGCCGAATGGCATTGCATAAAGCGTGCCATATCTTGAGTCCACTGAAATTAACACGCGAAACCTTACTCTGGATGCCCAATACCGACGCATGTGATAGCCTGAGCATCAAGGCTGCGGACGAATGTTGCAATCCTAGAAAAGATTTATTACCGTGCAATCAAATAAGGCGCTTTACCGGAGTTTACAATACTATCAAATAATGCTTACAATCGAACTGCAAGACTTGATACAGTGAACAATAGGCCTTCTTCCTGATGTAAAATCATGCACACCGATAACCACTGGTTTCGTTAATCATCACAAACTGAGCCGCTGAAGTACTTGGTCAAAATCCATCTCAAGCTGCAAGATAGCTCGTTGTATGAAAGCTTGGAGTCCCGTAGGCAAACGACAATTCGTTACAGCTTTGTTGTTGGCCTCTTTCGATCGGTATAGACCATGCATATACATAATAAATGCATGAGGTTTTCATTCTCAACAGCTTTAGTATTTAGCTATTTTCGGCAATGTAACCGACTGTTCTTCCAGATAGTTGGTTAAATATTTCCGAGCAGTGTCAATCGCTAATTAGTTGTTCCAGGAACGATTTCAAATGGCAATCTCTGTCTCTCTCGCTCTTTCACAAGCTGGTTTACAGAGCATGTTTACGCTATTGCGACAACGCCGCCTGCGGTGGCTTTGGTCATGTCTACAGAATGAAAAATGGTCGTATTCCGAAGATCTAACTCTATGGTGAGTTGCAATTAAGAAGTCGACATTGGGCAGACCGAATTTGGTAAAAGACGTTTGCAAAAGAGATTTGAAAGCTCTTGGCATTGACACCGAGTTTGGGAAGAACTTGAGCTTGACCGCTCACATTGGAGGCACTGTGTAAAGCGTCGTCTGCAAGCTGGGGAGGAGCAGATGCAGCTCTTGGATGCTGAACGCAGATCACGCCGCCGGCGTGCAACTGACGCCCTACAACCGAGTTCTGACCATCGTTAAAAGCGCTGCGTTGCAAGCTTTAGATCATGAATATTCATGCGTTTGTGATGTACATCCATGGTCAAAATCGACCGAAGGAGTCCAACAACAACAATATATATATATAGAGAGAGAAAGAGAGAAAGAGAGAGAGAGATCGGCACAAGCAGCACGAAATCTGTCCATTGGTGCGTTAGAAAAGCGTGCAAATGAGTATACTTCCATCAACGTTATTTCCAACACTGCACAATTGTTACCGACAGTCTCTGTGAGAAAGGCCGTGTAGTGTCTGCTGCGATTGACAAATGATACGATGCTCCAATTTGTGCCAACACTCCGAAAATAAGATAAAATCCCATTTGACCCGAGTGACCTGGTAAATAAAACGATGATTTTGTGTTCAAGATGCAACATTTTAAATTGAATCCACCAAAGTAATGTTCACAATTACGTTAAAATCACTAATTCAAAATGTGGTTTTCCCTTATTCTACAATTTAATTTTGTTTAAAATCCTATCAGTCGTTTTGAAGTGTGCACTTAGTACACCTAGATTCGATATCAGTTTCATTCCGTTCCAAATTTTATTGAACACAAAACCACTTATGCAGGAATGTGTGTACCGGCTCGTAAAACAATCGATGAATCGATTCAATACCGGTCACGTGAGTATTTTCAAAAGCACTGGTGGCGTATGACATCAACCCAACAAACAATCCAAACCACATGAGCAACGTGAGGGTTGGTGTGCAAGGGCTGGAATGTTTTTCAAAGCAAATGTTTGCAGTGGAAGAACAAAACGAATAATAGCGATATAAACAATTTCGTGTCGATTTCGGCGTGATTGTTCCGCGGAAGCTACGGTGTGGTAGTGTGTGCGTGTGTGTGCGTGTGTGTGTTTCAGACTCAGTAATGACCTTCGATCGATAATCGATCAATTAGCTGTTAATACAATATAACACGTGTACACGCACACACAAACACTCGCGTGTATGTATATTATTAGTTTTTTCATTGCTAGAAAGAATCTGTCGTATTTAAAAGGTTTGTTCAATGAATTCTGTAGAAATTAAATTTGCAGTCTCTAACTCTGCGGCACTTGGCTTGAATCAGGCTTGTGCTTTCATATAAATTCCCTGTGACTTGAAAAATAACCCCGCGTTTGCGAATCGGTGGTCACTGTTGCCTGGTTCGGTGAAAGAAAGCAATCGCTTTGCGTGTACAATTGGATGACCGCTATCAAAAATACAGAGGATGCAATCAAAATTCCATTGAGGTGATTGGTTTGTGTGGGTTCATATGAGGTCAGTATGCAGGACCGATATTAGAGTGCTCTTTGATATAAGCAACCAGTTTCGATTTGAAATCACGGATCGTAGGAGCGTTCACAATATCCTGTGATAGTAAATTCTACAGAAAGCGAATACGCACCGAGAGTCTTGGATGCGGTATAACGAGACAACTTGAATGACTCCGTGAATTCATAGGGAAACTGACATCTATCAAATCGTGGAGATGGTGCTTTTCAATCAGCAGTATTTTATATTCTAAGATCATGTCACTTCTTACACTCTGTTGTGTAAAATCGGTCAATCCTAGCATGTCCATTCGCTCTTGGTATGGGATGTGCTGCATCCCATCAACTAGCTTCGTCGCTCGGTGGTAAATTTTACCAAGCAATTCAATGTCTTTAAGCAGCCACGGTGCCCAAACTCTGGGTCCATGTATCTATCGTTGGATGGATGTAAGTATTTATAATGCGAGGGAGCGTTTTAAGAGAGAATCGCCCAAATATTCTCCTCCGGCATTCCCAAGATACCACTTGCCCTGTAGAAGACTTTTTGGCAATGACTATTCGGTTTCAGGTTATTGGGAATCCAGGTACCAAGATCCTTCTCAGCGCTGGTCCAAGTCACGTTTCCATGACCAAGATTATATGTATGCTCGTATTGCCGGCCAAGTTGTAACATTTTACATTTACGTTTGGTGAGAAAGAATCTCATAGTAATCAAAATCACGCTCAATGAAAATACAAAATTTGTATAGTACATATGCATAGTACTTATATGTCGCTACTGGCTTGTTGTTGAAATACGGGATTAGAATTAGTAATTATATTTTGTTTATGAGGATCAGTTGCTTGGGATTCCTCCCTAAATTTTAAGTCCTTAATCCGATCCTCTTTACCGTCTACGTCAACAAAATACCGGAAATTGTTCGCTGTAACATATCGTTTCTCGTGGACGATATAAAATATGAAGTTGCATTCGTTGCCCGTAAAACTATTTACTATTACAAAAAGAAAATGTTTGACATCTTATTTGGTTTTTGAAAAAAACAAACTGCCTTTTAACTGCAACAATTGCAGCATCACGAATGTGGGAAATCTAGTAGAGTTAACATACCATATAGGTTCACACGTCTTTGAAGAAAGAAAGTGAACAAAAAATCTGGGTGTCTGGATATACTCCAGCATGAAAACCTCACTTCGAACAACTAAGGCTTTTTCAAAAGCATCAAGTGTCCTCAATCTACTCACTCGGACATTTGATACATTTTCAACCAAGAACTTCCCATGGATCATGAATACATGCTTGTAACCAGTTATAAAATACGCTGTGGTCTTCGTAGCTCAAGAAAGATGTACAATTTATGCAGCGAATCTATCATCGCTAAACACCAGGTCTTAGCATCCGAAACAAGTCTTATAAAGAAAGTATAACTCACCTGAATCTGTTCGAGTTTCCTTGTCGACGAATAGGAGGAGAACTTGTCGTACATTACAAAATATTTCGTACCCAAAACCAAAAATAGACTTTTCACGAGATAGGATATGTGGAACTATCGATCCATGATTATACACTGGTGGTACCATATTCCTAACTAAACTGTAGAAGGTAATTTTATTCTGTCCGTGTTTATTTTACTCGAAACAATTTACCTTCGACATTTGTTCACTTCATTGGCTGGCATGACTTTAGAACAAAATTAGACGAGTGTCTAATTAAATATTCGTTTCCCGACTATCTATATACTGTTTAATCTAATTGCTCATCTTGTTTTATACACTTATACGTTCATTTTTACCATCCTGTGGTTATTGAACCGTAAACCTTGCCATGCCTGTTTTTCTGAGTTACTCAGCTTGGAATCGATTTTAAAGACTTTCCACTAACTTAACTTTATAACGCAAGAGTCGTTTAGATCAATGGCACTGACAGTTGGAACACGTAGTCAAGGTTCTACTCTATGCGTTTGCATAAATATTTTGCGATAAACTCGTCCAAAGCTCACTCAAATACAGAACTCATAAAATTTTGTGTAAGAAAAAGCATTCAGTTTGACCACAAACGAATGTATGATCAGGCATATTAACTGAAAGCATAAAAAACTTCCCAGAGTCAACGGGCACAGTCACAAAGCTCATGAGTTGACATGCATTCTCCAAGCTTCAAAGGAAAAACCGCAACGGTTTATACGGGTATGATTTCTCCCAGCAATGCATCCGAAATAAAACTGCTTCTAACCAAAAACGTTGCGACGAAGATCAAATCAAGAATGTCGTATTGACAAAGTATTGGAACGGTTGCATCTTCGAATAAGATTCATAGATTTATTCATAGATTATATGCGGGTAAAAAAGACCCACAAAAATGTACATCGGGTCGGATGGTAAAAAATATCAAAATATTGTTAGAGATTATTGTCAAACGTGAAAAACATACTTGTCCATGTAGATATCTAGAAAACGTCAATGGTTCCAGATTGTAACATGTGATTAGGTAAACTGTTCCACAATTGCACATTGCATATTTGCAACAGTTCAACCTGCTATGCTGTTTGTAATGTTTAGATATGTGTTATGCAAAAGACGAG
The DNA here is from genome assembly GCA_013407085.1 of Atriophallophorus winterbourni. Lineage (NCBI taxonomy): Eukaryota > Metazoa > Platyhelminthes > Trematoda > Plagiorchiida > Microphallidae > Atriophallophorus > Atriophallophorus winterbourni. The sequence continues at coordinate 22,659 of JACCGJ010022859.1, forward strand.
ACAAACGACTACAAGGATGATTTGTTTGATTACGATCATCGGGCTTTGCAAATGATTCGTGAGATTTTCGATGAGAAAAATTTAATAGCTCAACACGAGGTCACCCATGTGCTTTTCAGTGTAAAATCTAGTAGTTAACGTTTGAACATTCGCTCGTCAAAATGCCGAAATTCTTGTAAAACGCCACCAACTTGGTTGCACGATGATAGACTTCCATAGCCATGGTGCCCATGATTTCCATTGAATATTTCATATCAGGGCGCTAATATGTGTTTAGTTTACGGTGTACAATTTCGGGCGGGAAACTTTTTAATTTCCTTTTTATCGGGCCAAAGATACAGCATGGTTTATTATAAATTGTGTTCTCCCGATTTGTGGATGCATAACACCTGGACAACAACATCTTTAACCGTGATCGTCTGGACGAGATCTCACATACCAAGCCAAGGATTTTCACAGGACGCTCAACAAACTGGAGGCACGTTGCAACACAAGTTTTTACTGTATCAAGAAAGACAAGTGAATTTCAGTTTGCGGGTTCAATTTTGGGCAAACTTAGAAAGTAGGGCTCCCGGTCAACATGTCATATTTTGGGAGCTTATTGTTAACTTTTTTTATGATCGAACCGGGCTGCAGTGAATTCTAATCAGTCTGCAGTATCGTGAATTCTATGATTGCTTGATTGCACTTTGAATGCACTCTATCACGAGAACCCGGAATCTGCGGGTTTCACAGTAGGTTAGTTCGGTTTTCCAGTTACGTCATCATGCTGTTTATACGTGCTTGATAAGGTGGGGTCAATGGGTCAACAGGTGTCACTATAGAGCTCAACGGGTTTCTCACGTTACGATAACAAGTTACACCTATGGGGTCATTTTAAATAGTTTGGATTCTTTTTTGTGTGTGTTCAGATTAGCAGGACTGAAAATCAAGTTTTATATTTAATCAAGCGTTAAGATTGCAATATTTTTAAAAGCCGGAATGTGGTGTATTGATTCTTGCATTTTTACGTATCGGAAACTCATTTCAATGTACAATGAAAAGAAAAAGACGTCAACAGAGTTATCCGAAACCATTCGAAGTTTCAGCTTTACATTCATTTCTAATAAAAAAAGACAATATATCAGCGAGATAAATGTTTTCACAATTGTTCGATGACTACATCATTTTGATATTTTGTAACAAATGGGGTGAAGGAACGCTGATATAGTGATGTTCGAGAGTGCAATATAATATATATCGATTGAGATGTAACAAGTTCTGTGTGGAGGGAATTATCGGTGAGAATATTATCAATATGTCGATCACATGAAAAAAAGTGTTGTTTGATTATAATTGCCAAGATGCGTTCGTAAGAAATAGAATTTGCGCGAAAAAATAATTTTGAAAAAAGGTCTCATTTGCACAAGGTCGTTTGAAAGGAGTGCAAGAAAAATTGCGGAATAGCAGTATAAAAGATGAGGTATGAAAGCACAAGCCTGATCCAGACAAAGTACCGCACAGCCAAAGGCTGCACGTGGGCTAAGACTTAAAATATTGAATTTGCATTCGGCTCAATGCAGACGGAAACGAGGAGCACTAATATTCATTTGGACAGTGCTTAATCAAACAAATCATCCTTGCCGTCATTTGTTTCATCTTTCCCATAACACAAGTCTGCGTGGTCACCAATCGAAACTTTACCAACAGCATAGCATGTTGAACTGCCGCAAATATGCATTTTCCGTTCGCAATTTGCAATTTCGGAACAGTTTACCTACTCACGTGGTACAATATGGAACCGTTGACGTTTTCAAGAAATCACTATATATCCACATGGATAAGTATATTTTTAACGTTTGACAATAATCTAACAATATTTTGATATTTTTACCATCCGACCAGATGTACATTTTTGTGGATCTTGTAAATCGTAGCTTTTTACCTGCATATCATCTATGAATATATCTATGAATATTGTCAGTTTGCCCAGGCCTAGACAGATATGAGGAAGGAAATAGAAATAACGGTGAGACTCCAGCGTGTTTCATCATGCAGCTCACTATCGGTGGCCAATCAATTTAGCACGGTTTTGGCCACACAGCACATAAGTACTGCATGATCGCACATCCGTGCGAGATACCAGAGAGTTCGGAATGTGATATCAGGTCAGGCACAATGCCAAGAGAGCGAAGACGAGACGCGTAAAATGAAATCAGCTTACTTTACTAAGTATAGATTCAAGCTAAGCAGCTTAGGTTAAATTATCAGAAATGGTGACTCCTAGATTCCTGACAAGTTTCTCTCTACTTAGATAAGTGGATTTGATTGCAGCTCGCAAAAAGACTTCTACGCAAAGCATCATGCATATCATCTCGGAAATTATTGAACACAATAGCATTTTCATAAAACCCACGTTATATTTCATAATATCATCGCGGGATTTTAAAACACTTTCGATATATGTACTTACTCAATTGTGGCTTTGGTCCCGACGGGGACATAGGCCGCCAACCATCTTTCTCCAGGCATCACGATTCCGGGCGAGTCTCTCCAGCCACTCTCTCTTCCTCTTCCCCTGGTGGTTCCTAGTGAAGGATTGTCTAGTAATGTTTGATGCAAGTTGCGGATGGTGTAGCCAATCCATCATCAGCGTCTCCAAAGGATAATTTTATCAACAAGCTGCTGCTTCGTTCGTTGTCACAATACTTCATTGTTGATCTTGTCGGGCCAGTGGATCTTAAAGACCTGGATTATCTTCATGATTGTGACGGTGGTTCTCTAGGTATTTGCTCCGTAGAATAGTATTAGTTTTACTAAGGTGTTGAACAGCCTGATCTTGGTGGTAATGCTGATGTCGCTAGATCTCCAGAAGTTCTGCAGCTGATGGAAGGCTGCTCGTGCTTTACTGATGCGGGTTCTGACGTCTGCATCTGTTCCTCCAAGATTGTCCAGGATGCCGATATATGTTGACTGTGGACTGTGATGGGTGTCGTGTTGGATCCGTTTGTCTTGAATATCTTGCTTTTACCATTGTTGATGTAGAGGGCCAGTCTATCTGAGTTTACCGCAACGATGCTACACTTTTATTGCATCTGCTGTTTGGTGTGGAAGACAAGAGCTAGAGTGTCGACAAAGTGGGGGTCTTCCAACTACTTCCAATAGACCAGTGCATGCCGTTCCGCTTCTGCCGATATCTTCATGATCCAGTCTGTGGCCAACTGGAACAGGAACGGGGAGAGTAAGCAGCATTACCTTACTCCGGTTCTCTATTCGAAGGTGCAAGTGTATTGTGTGCTTTGCACTATTCTGCGGGTCATCATTTAATATAACTTCCTGATGATGTTGCTGATCTGTTACTCCGTAGTGTCTCAGTAGTCTCCAGAGGATCGGCCTCTCGGCGCTGTCAAAATACTTATCATATTCGATGAAGTTGACGTAGAGAGACAAGTTATACTCCAGGGACTGCTCTAGAATAATGCGCAGGTTTGCGAGCTGGTCCGTACACGATATCTCCTTTAAGAAACCTTCTTGTTAGTCACGAATATGTGGGTCAACAGCGTCTTTCACCTTGTTCAGCAAGATAGGGTTAAACACCTTCAATGGGATGGAGAGCAGCGTTAACTGAGGGCGCCTTTCTTGGGGAGTTTAATGATGTAGCCTTCTTTTCACTCATCTGTTACTTCTTCTTTCCAGATCTCGCAGAAGAATAGGTAGATGAGCTCCACACTCGTCACGACGTTGCCTTTATCGCTTCTGCTGTGTTGCTGTCAGGTCCTTCAGCCTTACCGTTCTTCAATTGATTAATGACGCTGCGGAACTCTTCCTTCAGTGGGTGCACAGTACCTGATTAGCAAATCGCTATCAGCCGGCAGTATCTCCGGTGGATTTGAAGGAGCTGGTCTCTTGGTTAACTCCTGAAAATGCTCAATCCACCACTTTTTCTCTCCTTCTACTTCTGCTATCGCATATCCATCTCTGTTCTTCACTGGCTTTTCTGGCTTGGCAAACTATCCTGATAGTTTGTATACTACTTTTCTACTGTTCTAAAGCTCACCGAACCTAGTTTCACTTTCTCCGTACGATAAAACTAAACCGCTAGAGAACGGTAAAGTTATGTAGGTGCACGGGATGTAATCATTCTAATAATTAGTGATTTCGATCACCATGGATACAACATACTCATGTTGGCTGAGTCGACGCATATTTCTTCTCCGCAAAGTATACGTATGCTTGCACATGTCCGTTTTTGAGTTATTTTGTATTTTGCATAATAACTCAGCCCTCTCCGTGCCGGGTGGCACATGAAGCGAAGACAACTTCACGCCAGTGGTTCCGGTCTGTCGCTGCTTCCGTTGCCGTCTGCACCGTGAATCCTTGTGCATGTAGTTCGCGTTCCAACGTTCTGCGCCAAGTTTTCTTGGGCCGTCCCCTTTTCGTTTACCTTGCGGACGCCAGTGAATGGCTACCTTCGTATGCGAACTGGGATCCATCCTGCATACATGACCGAGCCACGGATCTGTTGTCTTCGTTTCCGTAGCAATGTAGGTTTTAACGGGATAGGGTTGCTAGCCCTAAGCCCGACCCTCCTCCTTTCTCAGACGGGCTTGGGACCATCCTTGGCGGAGTTATTTTGCATAATAAACATTAGAACAACTCTGAAATTCTAGTGCTAATGGGTTATACCAGCTACCTGAGTGTATAATTTAAAGGATTTTAGTTCAAAAATACTTTGAAAACATATGACGAAATAAAAAGATTGCCAAATTTTCACTCAATTTTTTACCATTCATTCACACTTTTCTAAAGTGGCAAATTTTATTTTGGTTGTTTAATTTATCGGAGCAAAAAATCTTCTTTCATCTCACCGAAATTGTGATTTTCGATTGGGCGATAAACGCGTGTCCGAATGCGAGGCTTTCATAAAGATCAATAATGGAAATTCATTATGAATGCACCACGTACAGTGGAGATGTTAAATGAAAAATTACGGGGCTGGTGTCAGGTTAGGATCATCAGATTGGCGATCGATAATCATTCAAGTGGCTCTATAATTGATTAGTGATAGTTAGATAAATAGATAGATAGATAGATAGATAGATAGATAGATAGATAGATAGATAGATAGATAGATAGATAGATAAATAGATAGATAGATAAACGGTTGTTAGGTAAATTCTTGTCAATTTTATTGAATCAATATGACGCATTTACAGATGTTTGTTGCAAGCAGGGAATAATCGTTCATAATAATATGATTTCATCAGTTAACAAACCCATCTTTGCACCGATTTAGAATTAAACTTTTTCATATCTTTAATGCGTGAGCTCTGCATTTCGACGTGGTAACCGCATGGCAACCTGGTGTTGCTATGTCGACTACCAAATCTCACGTTGCAATAATTCTTCCGATAACATGCTCACGTAATCACTCCAGTTCATTAAATTTCTGACCTTTCCCGAGAGATTTATTCGACCTTTGTGAACCTCGCTTGCAATGATTACCGTTTAATCGCCAGAGGATGCTGAATGCAGCACCGAAAATTGGAGAATAATAAATGAAGAATTTTTAAATCACGGTCTCCGTTTAACAAGTTCCCGCTTCAACCATTCACTATAGTGTGCATATCACAAAGAGCGACGTTTGCGCCGCAATATTTACCAGACTAAGTGATTCCTCCAACGAAATTCGTACAGTTACACGGGATGGCTCAACCAGTCTTTTTATAAAAGGTCCGCACAGTGGATTCAAGCCAATCAATCAGATCTGTGGAATTGATCAGATTCTGGGATGCTCCAGCACCAAGCGCTCACACTCCTCAATCGATTTTTCGCTTAAAAACCGTATGAAAAATGGACGTGAGTCTTCGCGAAATTACTGGATCCGATTGGTGAATTGGTCCTTCAAGTGACAGTGATTTCATTTACTAATCTTTCTCTGTTTCAAAGCCCATGGAAAACTCAGCTAATTGTCTCCACGTGCTTAGAGCGAACCGCTAGACACAGGCTCAACATTGGCGGGCTTTTGAATTGAACCTGCTTTGCGAGAAATTTCTCAACATATCATGATTGTCTAAAACGGGGCAATTTCTTCGATTCGAGCATCTCACTTAGAACAAGATCCACAATTCAAGACTAATGTTAAACGATTAACGAGCCAGGAGGGCCGCCGAAAAAAGTCACAATCATGAGATTCCAGATCACATGTCGAACATCACCCATTAGCCAACACAAATGCAGGAAGCGTCGAAGAAACACGCAACCCACAAAATTCCATTCGAAGACAAATTGCTGGGAATGGGTTGAAACGGTTGTTTGGAGGCACAAGTGTAATAAAATCCAAATCACCCAAAATGGTTATCATAAATATGCCAACTTGTGTTAGCTTGACAACCCTGATACGACCACACTGTTCAACCACCTGTGTCCTAACATATGTGCACCTTATCCCGAGTGGGCCTACAATTCATTTTCTTTTTTACCATTTCTCCACGGTTTGCAAGCATGAAGATCCCATCCTACTAGCCCGAATGATTGACCCCAAACCGGCGTGTAGTTTGCGACAGAAATGCATGCAAACATAAATATTTTCCAACATTTTTTTTAAAAATTGGTTTGATTTCTGTTGATGAAATTGCTATCGTAAAGTGTTCCAGTGAAAACATACGGTTTAAGTGAAATATTCGTCGACGATAACTGCAGAAGTGTGCTAAAGAGAATTTTCGGTAGGTCCTCAAAACAGACAGTTCTCTGCATTATTAATACGTACATAAGGCTGTTCAAACATGATTGTCAAGGCTTAAAAAAGATGTTGCGACTTTGCAAAGAATATATCATCGAGCTACCAAACTTGTCACCAAACACAGCCGGAAACCATACAACGAGAGAATCAAAACCATGAATTTATTCGATTATCCTCGTCGTCGTCTCCGGGGCGATTTACCATCGCATACATTTCCCGTATGTAAACTTCAGTCACCACAAACGCGTGGACTTGTCATCCAACGTTTGACTGTTCTGCGTTTTACAGTGGAATCAACGTGGAATTAACGTTTACCACTTTTCAACTGTTGAATTGGCTAAATGACTATCTAACAAAGCGCACTACCCAGGTACGTGTTGATGGTGCATTATCAAAACTAATCGCAGCAACTAGCGGCGTTTCCCAAGATTCAGTCCTAGGTCCGATCCTCTTTGTGGTTTATGTCAATGAAGTACCGAAAATTGTTCGATTTAACATTTCGTTATTTGCCGACGACATAACGATATGCCGTTGCATCTGTGGGCTAGAAGATTGTCTGCTGTTAAAAAAAGATCTTGATACGCTTCAAAGCTGGTCGTTGAAGAACAAACTGCCATTTAACTTCAACAAATGCATAAGAACATAGGAAATCAACTAGAGTTCACATACGATATAGGTTCACATATCCTTGAGAATAGCAGTGAAGCAAAAGATTTGGGTATCTGGATATGCTCCACTTTAAAAACATCATTTTAAACTATCACTGCCATTCAGTCCTCTCCGTGCCGGGTGGCACATGAGGCGAAGACAACTTCACGCCAGTGGTTCCGGTCTGTCGCTGCTTCCGTTGCCGTCTGCACCGTGAATCCTTGTGCATGTAGTTCGCGTTCCAACGTTCTGCGCCAAGTTTCCTTGGGCCGTCCCCTTTTTCGTTTACCTTGCGGATGCCAGTGCATGGCTACCTTCGTATGCGAACTGGGATCCATCCTGCAGACATGACCGATCCACGGATCTGTTGTCATCGTTTCCGTAGCAATGTAGTTTTACGGGATAGGGTTGCTAGCCCTAAGCCAAACCCTCCTCCTTTCTCAGACGGGCTTGGGACGTCCTTGCTGAGTTATCAGTTGCCATTAAAAAGCAAAATCTGTCCTCAATCTAATCAAACAGATATTTGGAAAATGTTCGCCCAAGATATTCCCAAGGATCATGAATTCATATTTGAGACCAATCGCATTCTTCAGAAGTTATCAAACTGACTGAACCAGTCGATTGCGGAGACAGCCAACCATTTTAGTTGCTCTGTGATAAATCCTCTCGAGCATCTTAATGTCCTTTTGTAGCCAAATATACCCATGCTCATTCAATATATAAAATATCGATGGCACATTAGCTAGATTGATCGATGTTCCAATGTTTGCGGTTTAGTAAACGAAAATCTCCGTAATGATATCCTTCCAGTGTGAAAATTACTGTTTTCCATCTGTTCTACTTGTCATTCATAATGAATTAACGCCATTACAACATTTTCCAGGTCCTTTATGTTTCGCTAACCTTGTGGTCGTGTCTTCTCACAGAGAAAAATGCTCATCTCTGCATGTGAACGATTGTATGCGCATTTACAAAAGCAACACGTGTCTTGAATCTACTGAAACGGGTATTTGGGAATACGGAGTGCAGTCATGGTCACCGTGGCTCAGGAAAGATATTGAACTTAGACAGCGAATCTATCACCGCTCAACAACATTAGTTCTCAGCATTCGAAACAAGCCTTATAAAGAAAGGATAGCTCATCAGAATCTTTTCGACTTTTCCTATGGACGAATCAGAGGAGACTTTATACTACATTAGAAACTATTACATACCTCAAACCATCCCTTAAAAGATTTATTCACGCGAAGGGATTCGAGAAGTTATCGGACACATGAATATGTGCTGGCCGTACCCCATTGCCGCCTGAACTGCGTGTCTGTTTTACTTGGAACAGTTTACCTTCTACCGTCGCTCACTCCACCGTCTTGCAGGAATTTATAACGAAATTAAACGAATTTTGTTTCCCGAGCACTTGTATATTGCTTAATCTAATTCCTTATCTTGTTTTATACGCATGCATTTCAATTTTTACCATCCCAAGGTTATTGTTAAGCTTGGTGCTTTTTACACAAACAAAAACCTTGAATTACCCTGAACCATTACATGGCTTCCTGAACCTCATCATTTTCGCATGCTGGCAACAAACAAGCAGAAATTGAACGTTGTACACAAAACGTTCCCGAAAATAATCATTTCTTCCAGAACCAGACTTTCTGCAATGAGATCTTCCAATCAGAGCTGCTAAAAATGCTTAACTTACAACTTTTGCGCAATCTACATTGTGAAACTTATAGTGTCCTTGTATGGTTCACGTCTGGACAAGTGAAAATCGTTTGTACAACAAAATGTTTAATTGATTCGTTGATTAGATGAACATGCATTGATGTGAAGCACTAATCCCACAACGAACAAATTTTTATACTCAAAGCTTTTCGGTAACGAGAAACCCAACGGATGTTTATTGTTGGATTTAAAGCAGAGATGTAAGCATGAACAATTGAAAGCAGTCTTGTTTAAACGAACTCCAAGGTCATCGAGAGTATTTATTCGAGATGCGACGAAACTAAACCATGCAAAATCTGGGTCAGAATTCAGAATTAGAGGATCCGATGCTTAAGGTGTCTATCCAAATAGTCATTCATCTGATTCAAGTAAAAGCCATCAACTTATACAATTCGCACAAGGACTCTCACACAAAGTTAAATTATCCTTATGTACCAAACACGATATCATTCATTATAAAGTTTATTTCGATTTTCAAGCGAAGAGGACACATCCAGGGTATAAAAATTGCAAACAGAACTATTACTTCCAAGCCTGTTTCTTTTGGATGTTTTGAACTCGACAAGTTGTGTACTATTGTGGGTCCAAGCTCAGAGCCACAAAGTACTCCGATAACGAAGACCGTGCAATTCAGCAACCTTCGCTTAAATCCTTGAGCTTCATACAATCGATGAGCTTGATTTAACTCGATCAAAAGCTCGGGATTTGTCAATATAGCGATCATATAATGACGCGACTGATTCAAGGCTCACTGAACCTGATCTTACTGTCTCCACCTGATGACGGCAAACAGCCAGAAACCGGTAGTGATGTGTAAGGGATGGGGATGTGAGCACCATAATACATGCGACTAATTCGTTTCGGATCTTGTCTGGTCCTGTCGTGGACCGGGACTTGACGCTCTTTGTACCAAACAAAACGGTATATGTGCTGTTTCCGAAACACCCTAGACACGGTTTCGGACAGTTCGAGCTTAATGAATAAGAATTATATAATTATCAAGTTATGTGAACAGAACATCATCCAGGTGTCGGTAAACAAACGTCGATTCCCAAGATGTCATCACAAAAATAGTTGCGCACGTGAGTTTTTAGCTCGAATCAATTCTCTGTCGACAGTAACTCACAAAAGTCTTCCTGTTGGCGGGATCTTTAGTTCATTAATCACGCATCACATAAGTGACAAGACGGGAAATAAAACCATACATTTAACGACTTCACGCTGAGGCGGTTAAGATAACCAAGGCTGGTAAGAATGCAGTCAATAAACTGGATGGGGCTGGCAATCGATTAGAATATGTTTGGGACCGATCGTGTATTCATAATGCAAAGAAATTTGAGTGGAATCGGTTAGAGTAGTTTTTGGGTAACGTTTCACTTCTGACACAGAAGCTTCGTCAGACCAAGGGTGATAGTCAGGACAGGGAACATGATTAAGTAGCGGTCAACCCACCACCACTTATTTGACCTTACCGCTAAACAGCCTATAGTACGCCTACAGTGTGTCAGGTCTCGTGGGAATGACCAGGATCAGTGGCCGATTTTCCACACAGTGTGTATCCACGTCAATCTGATACAAGTGAACACGGTCAAGGTCAGTTGACACAGCTGCCCATATAATTAAAAGTACATAACTAACGGGGCTAAGGCTATTTTTGAAGAAAAACAAAAATATAATTAACTAGTAGGTATAAGGTGCCGAGCGCCAGATTGTGGAGATTTCTGCTCCATCCACCTTATTGACCGCCTTAGCAATTTCGACCGCCTCCGCATGTAGGCGTTCGCTATACGATTTAATACCGCGTCTTAATATTTCCACATTGTCTAGATAGATACGGGCCACAGCGTCAATATAGACAATGTGGAAATATTAAGACGCGGTATTAAACCGTATAGCGAACGCCTACATGCGGAGGCGGTCGAAATTGCGAAGGCAGGTCCACTGGCAGTCAATAAGGTGGATGGGGTAGAAATCTCCACAACTTGGCGCTCGGCACTACTGCGACGGTAAATAGTTATTATTCACCTTATACCTACTAGTTAATTAGATTATTGTTTTTCTTCAAAAATAGGTTAACCTTAACCCCGTTAGGGATGGGGATGTGAGCACCACAATACTTTAACCCCGTTAGTTATGTACTTTTAAGTATGTGGGCAGCTGTGTCAACTGACCTTGACCGTGTTCACTTGTATCGGGTTGATTTGGATACACACGGTGAGGAAAATGGACCACTGATCCTGGTCATTCCCACGAGACGTGACACACGGTAAGCGTACTATAGGCTGTTTAGCGGTAAGGTCAAATAAGTGGTGGTGGGTTGACCGCTACTTAATCATGTTCCATGTCCTGACTATCACCCCTGATCTGACGAAGCTTCTGTCAGAAGTAAAACGTTACCCAAAACTACTCTAACCGATTCCACTCAAATTTCTTTGCATTATGGATGGGGCTGATATCTCCATAATCTGGCGTCCGATTCTGCAGTGGATAAACATTAACGTGCGTGACCCCTAGTGTGCGCATCGAGCATTCAATCGAGCTAATCGGTCAGCAGATGTCATTCACACCTGCCAAGATCAAAACGATTGAGGGATTATACGGTACGTCAGTTGATATTGATCGCGCCTGTCCATCTTAACGAGCACAGAACCCGCCATAGCCTATGCAGTTCTTAACCAGCTTAGGATTGGTCAGGTGAATGAAATTTAAGCTAAATCTCTGTTCGTACTAATAGCCTTTGTCTGACGAAGCTTCTGAGTCAGAAGCAAAATGTTACCAATAAACTACTCATACCGATTCATTACAAACTTTCTCCCCGATCGGTCACGAACATTTTTCATTACATTGCATCACATATTGTTTTATTGCGTGGAGGAATTTGGATGAAAGATGCTTCCTAAACTTTGTGAGCAAAGAAAAACGTGACCTTGTCGCGATGTTCGGGTAGGCACGATCGAATTTAGATGAACGCGCATTGCTGCTATCGACCGTACTTTTAGAATGCGCACTTTGAGCGTTGTTGCCAAATGGCTCGCACAAATTTCGTGTGTGTACGAAACCGGTTGTCGTGTGTGTGTGTGTGTGTGTGTGTGTGTGTGTGTGATAGAAAGGCATGTAAATGATCTTTTTGTGTGTTTATTCAAGTGTAACAAATGTTGCCATGCGTAGCGGTGACCTTACTGAAATTTCGTGTGGTAAGGTCGTACAGAACAACCCTCGGCACGTTGTACTTTCGTAGAAGTGCGTGTGAATGATGTACTTGCACGTCACATTGGAACGGTGAGCTCCTTGTCGGTATGAAATTGAGCAGGAACGTCGGAACGGAAGCAAATGGAGGTGTACTAATGGAAGGCGACTTGAAAGAAGTGATTGATGAGCAAAAAGATAAATGGTTTAATCAAAAATATTGGAAGTTCCGTCTGAGAAAAATGTTTAAATACGAAAAAATCTGTAAATATTTCGCATAAAAATAGTCTTACTGTTATAGATGTATCGTGGGTATAGCAGCAGCGACTGTCGTTGCGTTCTATGAATCTATGCGTTGTCCTTAACCCAACAGCCAAGAAAACAGAACAAGACCGAGATGGAACGTTGATCGGGAGTACAATGTCCAAGTGCCCAGTGTGTGCGTTTCGACCGTGGACATGGTTTGTATTTATATGGCAACAACAGAGTGAACGTGTGAGGGTACACCATAATCGTGGGAATGTGTATAGTGGGAACGACGGAAGTCAGACGGCCAAGGTACAACATGGCTTACCCAACAACAAATTCACTCCGTTGCTAGTTTGGTCCATCTGGTAATCTGACTTGTTTTATTCGTACGTAAATGTACATAATATTAAGGAGATAAAATTGACGTTAATGGTTCGATTTAATACGTTGCATCAAATGGAATAACATAAATTACATATCCGGACCTTTCTTAAGGCTATATGATAAGAGTAATCTGCATTTGTATGCATTTCCATCCCACACACCCCACATCCGGTTTCGGGATATTTGCACTCATCAGGCAAGGACAGTAACCTTTGGATCCGCGTGCGTTTGAAACAGTGGAAGACTAGTAAATAAGTTGGGCTTCTATGCCACAGTTGGATGAA
>JACCGJ010022860.1:0-47776 GCA_013407085.1 Atriophallophorus winterbourni
TGTGTGTCGATCTCCACATTTTTCTTATTTTGTGTTGCAGCTCAAATCGATGACTGAGGAAGAACCAGAAATGCCCGAGGTCCCTTCGTGCGAATCCGGGGAACCGACATTCCGCATTCCAAAGGAATTGTTCCGATTGGTGGATTTCATCAGTCAGCACATTGAAGAGGTCGGTGATGTGCTTCTGGTTGTTGCGATCGTCATGTATATTCGCAAACATCCCATCTGTTGTTCTCTTTATACCCCGCTTCGTCTCCGATACATGAATCCCGAATACCGGCTTAGCATGTCCAGACCTGGGCAACCTGACAGTGCAGTTCTTGACTGTGCGGCACCTTGTCTTGATCAGGCTTATGCTTTCATACATCATACATGAGTCAGGTGGTTGCGGAGACATTCAAACAACTTGTATGCAGCTTATGAAACTTCGCCTTGATCGTGGAAAGTGATTACAGCTTCAGCTTATTCCCACTCTTACTTGACTGAGCGCGATTTTAACCAACTAGGAGACTTGACTTTTATGCACTCCTTGTGATATCAGTAACATATACATCGATTTGGATTAGACCGCGGCTACGATACAATGACGTTTAAAAGAGCTAAATGAATGTTGTCGACATTGACCCTCCAATGTGAGAAGTATGTATGAAAGCACAAGCCTAACCCAGGCAAAGTGTCGCGCAGTCAAAAACTGCACGTTGGCTAAGATACTGTCAGGCTGCCCAGGCCTAGACAGATATGAGAAGGAAATTACAAGTTGAAATGGTAGTAAAACTCCAGTGTGTTTCAGCATCCAGCTCACTAACGGTGGTCAATCAATTTAGCACGCTGTTAGCCGCACAGCACAGAAGTACTGTACGATTGCACATCCGTTCAATGTGAGAAGAATGAATTATTCATCGCTCACTTGAGGGGCACAGATATAGATTTAGTACAGCCGCAGGGATCGCGTATAAACTAAATTTACCGTGAATCGCTTTAATCTAAATGGGAGGCGTCTAACGATGATATTGATGCAGAATATTATCATACGGCGATCATCTGATGCAATTGCTGTTGGCCTCCTCCAATTGATGTTGACATCCCAAGTACATGATGATTTTAAATCCCGCTTTTAGTGCCTTTTTTCAATCCGATTCCGAATGTGAAAATCTCTCCTATCAAATCATACACATTATCCGTTCCGCTTAATTTCGATCGGTCAAACGGTGACCAGTAGCCCATGCCGTAAGGGGTGGGAGTACAGCGGTGATGGTCGGGGGTTGGAGTCTCATCTGCAGCAGAGGATATACACTACTGATAAGCTGAAATGAGAGCGAAACTCGTGACCACTGCTTCCATGATGTTGGACCATCGTTGTTGACTATGTGAATATCTCTATGGGCTCGGCACTGATGATTCATGAAGCAATTTATTCTGTACAACAGGATTAACCTTTCCGGTTTTGGTGTAATCCTCGTCCAGCAGCTGACAGCGGAGCATACTCTTCTTCACACACTAACTTCAATGCAAGCCTTTGAGGCCTTAATGTTTCAACGTCGTCGAGCAATCTCTAGATCGTTCAGATTTCATTTACAAACGTCTTTGTACCAAAGGTGTGGCCGATTTTCCGGTGTCAACTCATTGTACAGTACTTGCTGTTGAATATGTACGTCTAGAGTATCTACTTCGAAATGAACCGGGAATTGGCAAATTAATATATGGCCTGAGAGAAAACACAACACTGCCTCCGTTTATCCTGTCTGGTTGTACGTTAAATTGTTGCTATATCATACTCTTATTTCTTGATGACGTTCTTCCAGCCGCGTTGTCTTCTGAAACGAATTCATCATTCGTGTGTTCTCATACAGTTCCAATCTCACCTTTCCAAGCAATAATCAGAGAATCATTTTCGAGTTGACTTCTTGAGTTCTGCTATTGTTCTAATTAAATAACTCCACATACAACTTGTGGAGACGCGGTTGTAAAAGCTTATTTTGCATACGCTGATTTGAACAACAGCGTAGCATCTTCAGTTTAAACTGGCATTCGAGGCCCTGCATTGACTGCAATCCGTACAGGACTCGACACATTCCCACTGCTACTTCTGCATACAACATAGTATCAACACATCTCTGACACGTTCTTTTGTGACTGCTTTTTTGCTAGGATGTTACGGAGGTCTGTCACATCCGTTCACCTTTATCGCTCATTCTTAATTGCCGAAAGCTTGTCATTCATGTGTTGTCTCGTGTTGATTTTGCTTCTAGCCCGAACTTTTTTGTCAGTCTGGCCGATACGATGATACCGCTGTCATTCGTGACATGCTCGACACTACACTCCCTAACGTTGCATTCCGTGAGTTATCAATACGTTTTCTTGTGTGTTTCTATCTAAATCATATCTCGCACCTCTGGACGTTCGCTGCTCGTGGAGGTAAGCCGCACTAAATCTATCTAATGGTTTCGTTTTCTGAAGCCATATCTTGGAAGTTGGAATGCAATTTATCATTGCTACATGTACAATAAGGCATGAACCTTGAAATGCGCAAGTTATGCTAATTCCAGCCTCACGGTCTACACATGATGACGGCAAACTGTCAAAAACAAGTTGTGGTGTGTGAGCAGAGCGCTACTTTGTGCATCTTTTCCCGTCACAACTGGTTTATTTGTATGAACGGTGGCCTCAACTTGTATCTTTGTTTATTACTTGATGGCAGCAAAGCACAAAAAACTGGTCGTGAAGTGTAAGTATTGGGAATGTGAGCAGCAGCGATTTGTCACCACCTTAGTCGGCATTGACCCGGCGAGTTGGGAAGAACTTGCTCTTGACCGCTCACTTTGGAGGCATTGTGTAAAAGCGTCGTCTGCAAGCTGGGGAGGAGCAGATACAGCTCTTGGCTGCTGAAGAGATTCACTCCGCCGGCGTGCAACTGATGCAATACAACCAAGTTCTGACTATCGTTGCCAGCGCTGCGGGAGAGATTGTTCCTCCCGAATCAGACTGCTTAGTCATTCCAAAAGCTGTAGAACATGAACATTCATGCGATTGTGATGTACATCCATGGTCGACATGGACCGAAGGAGGCCAACAACAACAACAACAGTCGGCAATAATATTCACTTTTATTGCTAAACAAGTTTGTGAAGAAAACGGCACTTAAACCACTGTTGACAAACATAACCCACCGCAATAGTATGTTATCAAGAAGAAGAAGATATTGGTAAACAAAGTTATACTTGTATGCCACTGTTGTATAGGGTTCTTACAACGAACCACGATGTTCGAATACCGAATCACAATGACGGCAAACAGCGAGAAACTGATAGTGGTGTGTAAGGGATGGGGATGTGAGCACCATATTGTCAGAAGATATTGACTTCATTCGTTTGAACGACTTTTCAGCAATTACAATAATCTCACCACAGAATTTAAAAACGAACAAACAGGTCCCGACATGAGGTTACATTTTGTAGGCTGCACGACGTTTCTTGTCCGTTTTGATTGATAACTTTGACATATGATCCTGTTTATTCACAAATGCTGTAACCAAACTTTTTAGGACAAAGGCTTCAGTGTGAATCACGTTTTACGTTTAAACAATGCGCGTGAAAAATCGACCGCCGTTGATTCGAACCCGTGATGGAACTGCCAAACAGATAACGTTAACGCAATGTGTTGTTCACATCCCCCGCGCTTGCACAGATGTGCATTCGTGCAGCATTTCTGTGCTGTGCTGCTAACATCGTGCTAAATTGATTGGCCAACGGTAGTGAGCTGCATGCTGAAACACGCTGGAGTCTCACTACCTTTTCTATTCCCTCCTCCTATCTGTCTAGGCCTGGGCTACCTGACAGCATCTTAGCCCACGTGTAGTCTCTGACGGTGCAACACTTTGCCTGGATCAGGCTAATGCTTTCATACCATACCATACCCACGTTGAAATGTAACGAAAAATTCGAAAAATACGTGGAAATGAATTATATGCACAGCCGATTTGAACGCCTCACAAAAAGTTATTCGGTTGTGTTAACTCAGTGGCATTCACAGGATTTCTATTCACAGATGCGCAATCGTGCTGTGCTGCTAAAGCCGCGCTGGAACAATTTGCCGCCGGTACTGAGCTGTATGCGGAAACACGCTGAAGTCTCGCTGTCATGTCCCCTTTCTAAGCCTGGGCAATCTGACAGTATCTTGGCCCACGTACAATCTATGACTGTGCGGCATTGCACATGGATCAGGCTTGTGATTTCATATCATACATCACAACCGGTACGACAAGTTCCAAAGGTTGTCATAGCCGGGGGTGGCAATGAAGATAAGCTCTCACTGTTTATAAAATGCTCCCATATGGCACGCGTCTCAAATAGCCTCTGACAACCAAGTTCAGCTTCTGGCCTGCACGAGTGGCTCCCCGAGCCCGGTGAAATTGCTTCTACAAACAAGAGAAGGGGCGAGTGACTGGCGCCTGAAAACCAGTTAGGTTCGGGCAAATGTAGCTCGTTGGCCTGGGAGGGCATTTCATCTAAAGGAAGGAAAACCCTGATTTAAAACCTCCGCTGCTTTGCGGGATACCCGATCGCGGGAAAAGCTTCGGGAGAAAAACCTGGAACAGTGTCTGGTAGACGGTTAGTTTGCGCACACCACCTCTTTCTGGCAACTCCCTGCTGCCTTGCAAGTCCTACTTGGTTGTGCAAAGGCTAGAGAAGCTGACTCGAAAAAACGCCGAGTGGTACTGGGACGCCGCTTTGTACCCAAATTCCCAAGAATCTTCATTGAAGCCGACTCGTTCTCCAGGAGGAGATAGTCGCACACAAGTGCAAGTACCCGTACGGCACTGTACCATTGTTTAAGTAACGCGAATGCCTTCATTAAGCCTCCACAAGAAAATTCCAACTATTGCGTGTTGTAGTATTTGAGAGAATTTAAAGAATAATGATAATGCTTGTTGGTTATTCCATTATCGGTCACCCGTGCAGCCTCGCTTCACGCAATCCGTCATTGCGGTGGCCACCCTTTCGAACTGTGTCTTTGTTCACCAGTGATATCAAACTTAACCTCCCTGTAGGTTTTGTCAGTTGCTTTCACATGTACATTAATTCGATTGATATGATTGCGAGCACAAATCGGTAGCTAGTGTGAAAGTCTGCCCGTTATGAGAATGCCTCATGTGCAACACATTCAACCAAACTGCGTCTAAGCTCTCTGCCCCATCACATTGCAGCTCGACGTGCTGTGCCGAATTAAATAACTAATTCGACGCATTATTTATTCTGCTCTGTTTGTTTTCTATTTTCCTCATCGATTACCGTTTTTTCTTCTTTGCTAGCTGACAGCGTATCTGTCCACTCCGTGGCGTTTTGTATGCTTATATTCCTGAACAGTCTAACTGACGGTGTGATACCTCGAAGATTTCAGAACGAGCTACTCTCAGCTGCCCAAGATTTGAAATCAGCTATCAAAGTAAGTGTGTGTCTCTACTCGTTAAAGCAAACACGCTGCTGTTCAACCTTGTTCTGAGCCGCTGTCAAGTTTTTCTGTATCGTTGTACCGCTGAAGCGGTTTGAGTGTACAGTTGTGCTGTGCTTGTATACGTCACAGTTTGTTGTTGGCCTCCTTCTGTCGATATCGCCATGGATGTAATCACAATCGCGTGATGGTTTCTTGTTCCAAGGGGGTTTCAAATAACTAAACGGTTTAATGTGGGTAGAACAATCTCCCCTCAGCAATAGGCAGTATTCGGGCGAAAGCATTATCTTCTCTTCCACTGCTTTGTGATGACGTTTTACACAGTACCTCCAAAGTTAATGGTCAACAGCAAGTTCTTCTCCCAACTAGTAGACTCAATGCCGAGAACTTTCATATCTCTTTACCCAATGTCTTTGTAGTGCAGGTAACACTGCAAAATTTATCCGTTATCTGTAATGAACGGGATGCGAAATCAAGATGAAGTCTCATTGCCATCATCTTCCGATGCTGTCCGAAATAAGTTGTTCGGTAGTAATGTTGATATAGAGAAGCAGATCAACCTGCCTAGGTTACGCTGGTTGGGTCACGTTTTAGGGATGCCGGACCACCGCCACTTCCGGAACGGATTCTGTTTGCGACGCCACATCCTGATTGGCGTAAATCTCGGGGTGGCCAAACCGTCACATGGCATAGGCAGTTAAAAACCCTTACTAGTAACCTTTCCAAAGTCGGCGCAGCGCGTCTTCCAGGCTGGTGTCCCCGCGATCAAATATCGCAATGGCTAGTTACGCTTCAGGATATGTCTCGAAACCGTGTTCAATGGCGGTCTTGCACTAAGCATCTTCTTGGAGTGTTTGCTTAACCTTGTATGTTGTCAAGCGGAGTGACGAGAAAAGCTTGTTATGATGCATGACAGTGAAAGCCGCAAGGAAGCTGCCGTGCTGATGTTGCTCTACTCGTTCACGAAACTTGTTTGAATGCATGTTCCATTCGAGGTGTAGGCCCCTCTTCCCAGTTTGTTTGTGCTTACTCTTCTATAGAAGCCGTAGCAATTGAAGTCCCACCCTTCCCCATCTTTTAGGATTTTACTTTTTCATGGTTGTATGGCAGTTAAGCATTCGGTACGTGCTACCGGTGTAATGCTGTCTTTGATGATGATGATGCCATCATCTTGCTCTTATCTCTCTGTGATGGCTGTGGTGAGATAAACCCGATGATTTCGAATGCCTTGGTAGGTATTATACACAAACCACTGGTTCTCATCTTTCGTGTATCCTTGAGGTTTGGCATATTACCAGTGATCTGAATAACTACCGGTCGTTTACCGTCACACAAGTGGTTTGACAAACTTGGTAGAAATCATCTCGTGGAGTTTTCTTTACAGGCAGCATGGTTAACGAAATTTCGCTATTGCGCGTGCAATCTGATCATTACTTGCGATCAGCTGTCTTAATTGATCACTTCTTACCCGTCTATACATGGATTATCTGACAGCATCTCAGTCCGCGTGCGGTATACTATGCCTGACTTCATGAATCTGTCGAGATTGTATATACATGTTACTCGTGCAATTAATATCAGTATCCCCTAAGATACGACCTTATGCTTCTTATCCTAACTTAATGGCGCTTTAATCAATCCGTGGAATCAACGTGCATAGGTAATAGAGTATATTCAAATTCCTAATTTGTCGGTTTTCCTCATCTCCAACGGCGCACGCGAACAGCACTTTTAAATCGATTGGTTACTCATGAGTACTTTATTTGATAAAAAATACTTCATTCCCTATTGGGATGCGGCGGGCCATACTAACACATTACACGAAAAGTGCAATGTAAACCTGATAACGCTTACTGATTTAATGCTCTCAGCGTGTTAGACCAACATTCATATCGTGAACTGCATTTTACTCATCTAATATGATGAAATTATTACCATTTGATGCGGAAATGAAATATCACTATTTCAATCATGGTCATATTCTGATCGATTTTTCAGGCTCTTTCGCGTATTCCGGTTGATCATCAGAATCTTTTTTGTTACTTGACGGCATTTCTACGTCGATGCTTAGCTTCGCGTGATAAAAATGGAACGGAGCCTCGTGTGCTCGGTAAGTTCAATTTCCTTTTATTTACTACTCCGAAATTTTTTCAAGTCACTGCTGGATAAGACTGACACGACCAACATGTTTAATCATCTGTGCTCACAACGATGTAGATGGGTTAAACCCAAAGGCTTGAACAAAAGATCCAAGCGTGGCTTGTTTACCGTTCCTCCAGTGTTTCAAGCGCATGCGGATCCTGGTCGTATTGTCCCTGTCTGATTAATGCAAACAGATCAAAACCGGTCGTGAGATGTAGGTGCGAGATCGAAATGCATGCAAATGCGTTTCTGAGCCGTTTCTCGCGGTTCTTAAAATTGAAGAGCACCAACTTTATGGTACTTTTAACGCACCGCGTTGGTTTCAAAGGTTGTCCTAGCCGGGGGGTGGCAGTGGGGATAAGCTCCCACTGTCTATAAAATGCTCCCATATGGCGTGCGTCTCAAATAGCTTCTGACAACCAAGCTCAGCTTCTGGCCCGCACGAGTGGCTCTCTGAGCCCGGCGGAACTACTTCTACCAACAACAGAAGCGGTGAGGGCGAGTGACTGGCGCCCGAAAACCAGTTTGCTTCGGGCAGATGGAGCTCGTTAGCCTGGGAGGGCATTTCATCTAAGGGAAGGAAAACCCTGATTTTAAACCTCCGCTGCCTTGCGGGATACCCAATCGCGGGAAAGGCTTCGGGAGTAAACCCTGAGGAAAAATCTGGAGCAGAGTCTCGTAGACGGTTAGTTGGTGCACACCACCTCTTTCTGTCAACTTCCTGCTGCCTTGCAGGTCGCACTTGGTTGTGCAAAGGCTAGAGAAGCTGACTCGAACAAACGCCGAGTGGTGCTGGGGACGCTGCTTTGTACCCAAATTCCCAAGAATCTTCATTGAAGCCGACTCATCCTCCAGGAGGAGATAGTCGCACAAAAGTAAAGTAAAAGTACCGCGTTGGCGCATGTTTGCAACCGTACCAAGTCGAGTTTCAAATCACCTAAATGAACCAAGTGAACACCATTCACTTAAACAAGTACATCATGATTTCGGTGACCTTGAATGATTGATCACCCGCGCGGCTATTGCTCTACGAACAAGACGTGGTATGGTAACTGGCATACATACATTGTAACACCAACAAAAGAACAAACATTAGCATTTCCTACAGTATGGTATGGTATGAAAGCACAAGCCTGATCCAGGCAAAGTGCTGCACGTGGGCTAAGATACTGTCAGGTTGCCCAGGCCTAAACAGATATGAGGAGGGAAATAGAAATGGTAGAGACTCCAGCGTGTTTCAACATGCAGCTCATTACCGTTGGCCGATCAATTTTGCACGATGTTAGCCGCACAGCACAGAAATACTGTACGATTGCACATCCGTGCTTTTTCCTACAGTGCGTGCGCTTTAGTTTCAGTATCGTCAACGGACAGCCAGCAGTTTTTCAAAGACAATCAGCGTCAACTAAAGTTGCAGGTGTTTCTCTTCTGCCTGACCCGGCCGGGTTTCGCAGTTATAAAGATGCCTAACGCGGAGGACCGAGTTGTGGACTCAACGGTTTAAGTGAAACGATGCATCGTGACTACATAGTCAGTGATTGAAGTTTGAACTTGTGTTACGCTTTAAAAATGTTAGGTTGTTGGGTAGGTGCGCCGCACCATAATATATTGACTATTTATTCGAGAATATTATAAATTTCCAGTTGACTCATATTTGATAAACCGGTACGTAGTAAGAGCATAGAAAACACTAGGAACCGTTTGTATCATTTCAACACGAAAAATTTAGCCACAATTGTAACATAACTTTTTTCGATATATGCGTCTTGAAGCGAGTTTCTGTCAGTTCAATCGATTATTTGATGAAGTTTGACACTTGAGTAAATCATGGTGCACTGCGTTGGACGTGGTCGTGAAAATACTACTACTGCGCCAATCGCGTAAATGAAGAAGCTGTTTCAAAGAAGCCTTCGTAGAAAATTACGATTGCGCTTGAAATGAAGACAGCATAACGTCGATTACGATCCAGACAAAACCAGCGACTGTCCGAAGAAAAGTATAAATGTTGAGGTTAAAGCCCCAAGCCTTGGGGAGTGTATAACACATGTCCAGGAACCCTAGTAAGCATATAAAGTCAAGATAAACTCAAAGTGATGTCATTTCTCAGCAGAACGCTGGGCTCGTGATCTTTAACACAGAGCTTGATCGGTGATATTATAAAGAGTGGGAAAAATAGGAGGGACTACGCCAGTTCAACCGAGGTCAATCGCGTTGTCCGAACAGGCTTCGAGGACACTCGGTTTAACATGAATATCGTCACCCTCCTCCGCATTTGACAACCACCTATCGATTGCATCGCTGAGTCTAATCATTCCAGCGTTAATCACACGAATGGCACAGCACAAGAGAAAGCCGATAGGTCAAACGCGTTGATTACACACAAGATAAAACATCATACATACATCCATCACAAAGTGATTCTTGGTCTAGCGCGTATGAATGACCAGAGTAATGTGTTGCTCACCCCAACCCCCGCAATTACACTTCACTACGGGTTTCTGTCTGTTTGCAGTCGCCAGGTGGAGACAGTAAGCCTAGAAACAGTGGATAAATGGTAAACAAGTGTATAGTGGAATGCCACTGTTGCATAGGGTTCGTACAATGAACCACGATGTTCAGACACAGAATCACAAAGTGATTACCCGTCAAGCACTCAAGGCGCTTATGGATGACAAAAGTAACAGTGGAATCCAAGTATACACTTGTTTACCATTTATCCAATGTTTCAAGTCTCACTGAACCTAATCTTACTGTCTCTTCCTGATGACAGCAAACAACCAGAAACCGGTAGTGGAGTGTAATTTCGAGGGATGTGAGCAACACATCACTTTGGTCATCCATAAGCGCCTTGAGGGCTTGACCACGAATCACTATGTGATTCTGTATTTGAACATCGTGGTTCGTTGTACGAACCCTAAGCAACAGTGGCATTCAAGTTTACACTTGTTTACCATTTATCCACTGTTTCAAGGCTTACTGTCTCCACCTGATGACGGCAAACAGCCAGAAACCGGTAGTGGTATGTAAGTGCGGGGGATGTGAGCAACACATTAATTTGTTCATACATCCATCCTTTGTAGGCTAATTAGGCTGCCATAACTCTGTGCTCAACATGTCCGTGTCGGCTGTCACGGATTTAATTCTTCAATCGATTTCGTGCCAACCGGATTAATTCAAACCCGCACTTGTCGAATTGCGTATTGTTCCATGGCGATTGACGCTGTCCATCTGGTCGTATTTCCAAGGATATTGTCGCTATAACTGTTCCGGTGCCATCCCTCCGAAACCAGGGTTCGCGACCGTCATCATCTGTCGTTTCGGTGACCTCACGACGTGGCGGATTTGACTCGCCGCTCCAAAAGTCACTGCCCCTTGTCCTATCCAAGGACATTGTATGGTGCACAGGCAAAAAACTGAAGTCGCCAACCCATCAACGGGGTTATCGGGCTCCGAACTGGAAATTCCCAGAAAAGGGCGTATGAACCGCTTCGTCGGTCACCGGCCACCGATAGGTGCGAACCTCTCTCGCTCCACTGCCTTGTGGGTAAAGGCTCGGGGTGGGACCCCTAAACGAAATCTCCCCTACTTCGGTGTAGGCAACCGGGTAGTATCATGCCTACGTTCAACGATGCCGATGACAACGCTTTGTACCCCCCTTCTCGCTTTGTACATCTCATTGTTTATGTTGAACAGATTTGTGCAAATATAATAATAATATAATATTCGGTGTTTCGCGGTAGGGGGTGGTGTTCGGCATATCGTGCGAAAACCCGTGATTACCGGATTGGAACTAAGAACATTTCCCGCAATTTACAACCGCAACCAGTTTCAAACAGGGGTCCGGTTAATACCGTAACTGTCACTCTGATTCGAAATCGTGCATGATCAATCACACACACACACCAGTAACAACTTACACACTATAATTCATCCCGACAAAAATATATACCGCTCTGAAATTTCAACCCATCTCTTGTTCCAGCTAATATTTTCGCGGACGTCATTTTTCGCTACGTCATGACCGAGGCGACACCAGTATCATCACGAAAGCAAGGCCGGAAGGCAGGGTCTGCAGCAGCGACTGCCGTTCCATTGGAAAACGCCACATCATTTGTGCATCTTTTCTTGGTCAACGACCCAGCCACGTTGGCTCTCGCGAACGGCAAGAGTGATTAAGACATTTGTGGCTATGAATACGGCGAATCGATTGTTATCTAAAACAAATGTCTTTCACCTTAATTTTTCTTCTTGTTGTTTTTTCCGATTAACACAACCGAGAATATATTCCATCGAGATTTGTGCAAATATATCACTAGCAACATTTTGACAACCATTAACGCCGTTTTTTGATTGAAGTTATCTCGATTGGAAGATCGGGCGAGTGACCATAATTATTGTCGAATTCGGAAACAAGTGGTCAGCTGTGAAAGATTCGCATATTCGAGCGAGGTTGGGTGTATGTCGGTGAAACCTCTTCCTGTTTCAAACATGCGTGTTATAATAGAAACGCAGACGCCCCAAATTAGTTCGTTTTCAAGCTTTTCAAGTCTGCACAGTAAATTATTTGCGCTTGATATGCTATTGACTTATGTACGAATATTCCCGGCCGGCGTTTTTTTGATGTCCTAATGAGATAGGTAGTAAATAATGTGAGAGGTCATAGGCGATTATCCAGCAGACACGCGGTAATATTCTTCCGAAAGGTGAAACGTAGTATCTTGCGCGAAATCGTTACAATGTTATCAAATTCTGGTTTCAATTCAACAGAATGAAGTAAGTACCTGTTGATTTGAGTGCAGCGGACCGCGAATTTGACTGTCCTGAAAAAATATCGAAGGTTGTTACTTGCTGGACGAGGCATTCGGTCACCGTTTTGATTTAAGCATCTTGCACTGTACTGTCAAGTCGGTTGATGGAACGTGACAGCTCGCAAGCTGTCGTACTGACGTCTCTCTGTTCATTCTAAAAACCTTTGACTGCATGTGTGATACAACGGAGGCTTGGGCGCCTCGATATATTTCGTCTGCGCCTACTGTAAAACTTGTAAAATGTTTCCTCCGTTTTTCTATAAAAAATCACTCATTATTGTATGTCAGTTACCTATCACTATTTGCTTTCGACTCAATGTCTTACTTGATGAGCAACCCAATTAGGCGAATATGCAATTCTAAAAATATGGCCATACAGACATCCCGAACGGAACTTGAAATTCAAAACATGTATTGCTTAAATCATCAGAGCGTCCTTAAACTGTTGGGAATTACTTCACGTTAACCGTATCACCGTCATTTAAACTAAACCAGCAGTATTTTAAGCTCAACAGTAGAAATTATAATCAAATTCCGTAAAAACGGAATTAGAATGATGATGAAGAAGGGCGATAACTTGAGGCGTCTGTTTAATTGGACCGGCACAGTTCACCAGCATAGTGAATGTGAGTCATCGGTATGTATGTATGCATCAAATGACAATCCTGGAACCAGGCAAAGTACGGTGCAGCCATAGGCATGTTATGAAAACACAAGCCTGATCCAGGCAAAGTACCGCACAGTCAGAGACTGCACCTGGGCTAAGATACTGTCAGGTTGCCCAGACCTAGACAGAAATGAGGAAGAAAAAAGAACAGGGAATGGTAGTGAGATCCCAGCCTGTTTCAGCATGCAGCTGACTACCTCTGGCCAATCAATTCAGCACGGTGTTAGCCTCACGGCACAAATTACTGGATGATTGCACATACGTGCGCAGCCATAGGCTGCGCGTGAGCGGAGATACTGTAAACTCACTTAAGCTTAAACAGAAATAATAAATAAAAATAAAGCGCATTACCCGTGAGAAATCAACATAGCACGGTGTAACTAGCACATAATTGAAGTACTGCACGATCGCACATCCGTGCATGACTGACCATTCGAATGCAGCAACACATCCATAGCCGTCACTCAAGCGCAACAATCAAAATCAGTAGAAAGGGAATCTGCGAGCTATAGATTAGAAATAATATTGAGTCGAACAGCTTGTGCAACAGCTTCACTTAAAGAAGCCAAAGCACATTTGTAATCGGCACAGCATGACGGAGGCTCAAGTCTAGGTAAAAAAAATCCGTAAGACAACCGTTCGCGCGGTTTTGCTGTACAAATGTGAAACCTGGATTCTAAGGAAAAAAGAATTAAGACTTTCACAGGTCTTTGACAATTGCTGTCTCCGCATCATCGGATACGTAACGCAACAATCTGGAATAGAATCTTTGGTAGCAAAGTAAATATCGAGAAACAAGTCAACATGCTGGTTAGGCCACGTATTTCGAATTGAATCATGATTTTCCTAACGCGGTTGTGCTTGTCTTTGTATGGGTAACCAGCAGTTGACTTAGTTCAAGCAGATGAAGGCCTTAACAGCGAAACTGGCTGCAAATAAGGCGATTTGTCTCTCCGGTTAAGGTCTGATAAATCGGAATTCGCAGTGGTTCCGTATGGCTCAAAATCATGTTCACCGGTGGTACTGTTAGAGTGTTTAAATAATCTTGTCTGTTGTCAAGTGGAGCGGCGAGAAAAGCTCGTTGTGATGCATGCCAGTGAAAGTCGTAAGCAAGCTGTTCTACTAATGACACTTCACTGGTTCAAAATTGATTGAATGCATGTTAGATTTAATGTGTAGGCACCTCACCTCAGTGTTTGTGCTTTATGTTCTAAACGTTTAGTAGCTTTTAGGTCCCACGCTTCCCCATCTCTGGGATTTTATTTTGTCACGGTTGTTTGGCAGTTACGGACTCGGTACTTACGGCCGATTTAATAATGTTCATGATAAAAACTATACACGACTAAAATGCGTAAAAATACACTGAGACAGATTAGTTCATTGCAACGGTTCCAAATGTTGTCATAGCCGGGGGTGGTAGTGCGGATAAGCCCCCACTGTTTATAAAATGCTCCCATATGACACGCGTTTCAAATAGCCTATGACAACCAAGTCCAGCTTCTGGCCTGCACTAGTAGCTCCCCGAACCCCGCGGAACTGCTTCTACCAACAGGGGAAGAGGCGAGGGCGAGTGACTGGCGCCTGAAAACCAGTTTGCTTCGGGCAGATGGAGCTCGTTAGCCTTGGAGGGCATTTCATCTAGGGGGAGGAAAACCCGGATTTTCAACCTCCGCTGCCTTGCGGGATGCCCGATCGCGGGAACGGCTTCGGGAGAAAACCCTAAGGAAAAATCTGGAACAAAGTCTGGTAGATAGTTAGTTGGTGCACACCACCTCTTTCTGTCAACTCCCTGCTGCCTTGCAGGTCGCACTTGGTTGTGCAAAGGCAAGAGGAGCTGACTCGAGTGGTGCTGGGGACGCCGCTTTGGACCCAAATTCCGAAGAATATTCATTGAAGCCGACTCATCCTCCAGGAGTAAATAGTTGCACAAAGTAAAAGTAAAGTAACGACGAGGCTGTTTGAACAATGACAACAAATGTTCTAGCCAAACACGGTTAAATCTTAAAAACAAATTTATAGAACACGGTTAAGAAAATTTATTGGTGAAAATCGGTTTTCATTCTGATTTCGATGCAAACTCGTTCATGTCAATTCCACGGATTTTTCTTTTCATTAATTTGGACGAAGGTTGATTCACCGTGATATAATGGTATAGCACAACAAGCAAGAATAAGATCGCGCCACTGACGTTGGCAAAAACGGTAAGTTGTGTGTCTGTGATCATCACGCGGAGTAAACAGGAATCTAAAAAACAAATGATGTGTTAAACACAAAAATTGTCAAAATGTTTAAATAGAAGCAGGACAACATTGTGACAGTTGTGGTTAGTACTATGTGGGAAGCGGTTATTGATCTGGACTCGGAGTTCATAATAACACACGCGATGTATAACAAAAGCGAGCGCATAAGCATAAACAAGGTGATTGGTTTACTAACATGAAAATCGGCAAGGGCGGATGATTGATTTTTCTCTCACTAGTTTTTTTGAAGCGAATCGACTCATTCTGGACCGGACAATAAATAAGCTGTATGATCCACGAATGAACGTATTTACAGTCATAATTTGTAGTTGGACTGAAATACTTCCAGATTTTCAGATTCGGCGTATAGATCAAAAAGAATGCATATATAAATGGATAAATGCAAAGAACGACACAATGTGCGATGTTTAACGAAGTGGCTACCATAAGTTTCATCGGTATGGATTAACAGAAAGCTTAACAGTTAAAGGCGTGTTTCAAATCACAAGACTGAATCATTCCGAATGCCCTACTGTTCGGCAGATTGGACGTGAAGTGAGATGATTGCTCGTGCATTGAGAAATGCTGCAAAGCCATCATTTCAAACGAGATCGCAACGTGTTCTTCTTTGTCTCTAACTACCGGCGCAATTATTTGTGTAATAAAGAAGTACTACAGAAGAATATAATCGCGCAAAATGTGTAACTGACAAGTGTTGGTCACGGGAATGCAAGTTACAGGGGCTAAGTACCAAAAGTCTTGGTTAAATTTATGGAGGCACAGAGAGAGGATGTTCGTCAATAAACTACAATAATTTCCTTTGGTCTATGGAACCACATTCATTGATGCGTTGTCCTGCCGCGAATACCCCACACGAAGCGTTCATACATAGAAAGCTGTGCGTCTAGAACCACAAGCTCTTGCCCGGGACATTTGAGCTTTCGCCCTTTGAACTGAGAATTTTTGAGACCAAGCATGAATTGTCCGTGGATTAATGGTGTCAGTTAACGTCCGAAAGGCAATGTAATGTTCGACGTTCAAGATTAAAAGTCTAACACACCAGTCTAAAATCCGCCACCACCGATATATTTTTCTATATCTAGAAAATCTAAATTACAAATGAACAATAGGCCTATGACGTTACCATCAATATTGGAGAAGGAGATTGAATGAACATTTATGAACGCGATGAAGAATTTCATGCAACGATCTGAATGTTTAGACGTGAAGTAGCACGGGTTCAAATACCTTAGCAGAGAGAGAGAGAGAAACGGAGTATGATTACTGATATAGGTTGTTCAGTTGCATTGGTTTACATTGATTTTGGTAAGACCACTTAATTCATAGCCATTTACTCGCTAAGCTGGCCCTCAGCAATAAAGGAAAATATTCGTAGCTTAATATGTGCAAACACTTGCATTACTTCTGCATGGTGCAGCTCGCAGGGTGATTGATTTGCCACCGGTAGTGAGCTGCTTGCGAAAAGATGCTGGAATCTCACAGAAGTTGCTATTTTCTTTCGCATTTCTCCTTAGGCCTAGACGACCTGACAGTATCTCAGTCTACATTCAGCCTATGGTTCTGCGCCACTTTGCCTGGATCAGTTTGTGATTTCATGTAGTATCAGTATCACAGGGCGATAGTTGGCAAAGTCGAAACGAGTGCCCGGATTCTTTCGGAGCTGTGCTTGAAAACACCCGCCACTACCCGCATTGATTCGTAGGAAGCACAGGCGTGTGTACCTGTGGAGTCTATGAGTGTGCGGCATTTTGCCTGGATCAGGATTGTGCTTGCATAAATACATGCCCGTGAATGAAAGACGGGAGAGGTTTCATCAGCGAAAAGTGAGATAGTTGATGCATGTTGCATGTCCAATTGAATAAAAAGACGATGGACAACAGTCAATATCAACAAAAACGAAAAACCTTGAAAATAAACGCATTTTTGTTTCAAAAAGATTTACACAATATTTTTGTTGTTTTTGGTCAGTAAAAGGGAGGGATTTATTCTTATGGGAAATCCTCCGGGAAGAGTACCTGCTACAGAGTTCGTCCAACCCATGTTTGAACGCCTTTACTGAAGTTGCCGAGACTAATTCCGTGGGGAACGAGTTCCACGCGTCCACTACACTTTTTCTTCTTCATCTTCTTGATAGAAGCAGGTGGAGCAACTCTTCTGGGAGCTTTATCACCGGGACGATGTATCCACCAAAACAGGCAATCTCGGGGAAGACAACCAGTGCGGCTTACCATTGTCCACTAAATTGGCAGGAGTCCAAGCACACCTTGAACTTCACTTCTGACTGCAACGGCACTGCATCAAGCTGCAATGCATTCCATGTGTTGACCACCCGAGTAGATAATATGAATTGTGCCGGGAGTCATTTCACCATTTTCATTTCTTTCCGCTGAACTTTCTCGAGAATAGCATTTTCTCCTTTTCATAATGAATAGCACGCTGGCAGACCATATTCAAGAAGAGGTATGGTATGGTATGAAAGCCTGATCCAGGCAAAGTGCCGCACAGTCAGAGACTGCACGTGGGATAAGATACTGTCAGGTTGCCCAGGCCTTGAGAGATATGAGGGGGGAAACAGAAATAGAAATGATAGTGAGACTCCTGCGTGTTTCAGCATGCAGTTCACTACCATTGGCCAGTAACCTACCAGTTTTTCGATGAATTCATCAATAGCACTACCCGCTTTAACCAAAAGCATCGCTATTCGAGAGTTTGTCAGTGTCTTGACAAATTCTTCCAGTGATTTTGTTCCAATAATCTTCGTTCCTCTGACTTTGGTTTGAAGAAAATAATCCACTTTAGACATGGTGCGATTGTAAACTGCAAATCCGTGATCGGTAAAATGTACCGGATGCTTAACTGTCATACTACCGTGAGAAGAATAAAATTCCTAAAAGATGGATATGGCAGGACTTGAACAGCCGAGAAATATATATATGTGTGTATACGCAAACGAACTGGGATGAGGGGCCTACACCTTGAATGGAACAGGCATTCAATCAAGTTTCGTGAACGAGTACAGCGACAACAGCAGGGCAGCTTCCTTGCGGCACTCACCGCCATGCATTACAACACGCTTTACTCGTCCATCCACTGGGCAACATACAAGATTAAGCAAACACTCCAAGAAAATATTTAATGCAAGACCACCACTGAGCACGGTTTCGGGACATATTCTGAAGCGTAACTAGCCACTGCGATATCTGATCGGAGGGCTTCACTCAGGCAGGGCTGCGTCGACTTTGGAGAGGTTACTACCTAGGGAAGTGTAATCGTTCAGTACTTTTGTGTTGTGCGGCTAACACCGTGCTACATTGAATTGCAACCGGCAGTGAGCTGCATGACAATACACGCTGGAGTCTTACTGCTACTTTTATTTTTATTTTTCCAATATCTGTTTAGGTCTTGGCAACCTGACAGTATCTCAGCCCACGTGCAGTCTATAACTGTGCGGCACTTTGCCTGGATCAGGCTTGTGCTTTCATACATACATACATACATACGTACGTACGTACGGATGTGCAATCGTGCAGTACTTTGTGCTGTGCTGCTAACACCGTGCTAAATTGATTGGCCAGAGTTAGTGAGCTGCATGCTAAAACAGGCTGGAGTCTCACTACCATTTCCTGCTCTTTTTTCTCCCTCATATCTGGCTAGGCCTGGGCAACCTGACAGTATCTTATCCCACGTGCAGTCTCTGACTGTGCGGCACTTTGCCTGGATCAAGCTTGCGCTTTCATTCATAACGTACTACTTAGGGTCTTTATCTGCCTATGCCGTGTGACGGCTTGGGCACTAAGAGATATATGCCAATCGAAACATGGCGTCACAAAAAGAATCCGTTATGGAAACCTGTAATTCAGGGACCGTAAGAGGTGACGCAACCAGTGTAACTTGTGCAGGTTGATTTGCTTCTCTACTAACATTACTACCAGAGTTTATTAGCGAGCATCGGTATATATGCGATGATAGGAGCTAACTCCAAAAATAATGCAGATAGTGATTATCGAATACTTAGAGAAGCCGAACGTGCTCTGCATGTAAGGTTCAAGTGTTGCACTTATGGTGTAATACAACCCGAATTGTCTCCTTGAAGTAATCGATATAGTCCTTTCTGACACAAAAGGTGACCTAGATTGCGGAATCCTACAGTCGACTTAGAAACGCGTACCGAAACCTTGTCAACGAGAGATGCAGAATTATTGATACAACTACCGAGATATGTAAAACGTTTAAATCGCCTTATTGTTAAGTAATAAAGTGTTGCTGGATGAATCGATGTCCTGCAGATTACACTCGACTTGGTGTAATACCATGTAGCTCGTTTAGTATAGCCTGCGCATCCGTGTACGAGTCGAAAAGGAGAGCTAGATCATTAACATGGTGCAGTTTAGTTCAGGTTGCACAGGATGATTTGTGGCTAAGTCGCTAATCGAGCGTCCGGATTTCTTTTGGTGATATGCCACAGAATATCGTCTACCACTTAAAACAAGATCTTCACGATTTTTTCTGGAATGAGAGTATCAGTATCACGGGGCGATGGTCTTCCAAGTCAAAACGAGTGTCCAGATTCTTTCGGAGGTGTTTGAAAACACCCGCCACTACCAGGATTGATTCGTATGGTATGCTATGAAAGCACAAGCCTGATCCAGACAAAGTGCCGTACACTCAGAGACTGCACGTGGGCTAAGTTACTGTCAGGTTGCCCGGGCCTGGATAGATTTGATGAAGAAAAAAGAACAGGAAATAGTAGTGAGACACCAACCTGCTTCAGCATGCAGCTCAATACCTCTTGCCAATCAATTTAGCACGGTGTGAGCCACACAGCACGAAGTACTACACGGTTGCACAACCGTGCATACAACCGTCAATACACGGGGTCGGGTGGAGTTTAGCGGGTTCGGCGTCGTTTGCCAAAGTTCCGTAAAAAGTGGGGTTATATGTTCAGTTCAGTTCAGTAAGTGACTAACGAGCCAATCGAGCGTCCAGATTTCTATCGGTGGCATGCCACAGAAGAGTGTCTACCAAAACAATATCTTCACAAACATCTGGCATGAGAGTAAGTTGGAATGCAAGATAAAAACTTCCCTCACCAATAGGCGAGTCAATAGTCAATATTGTATTGTGGAAAAAAGCTACAAGCTTAATGGAATAACCACAGGATAGTTAGCACATTGGGTTTGAATAATTTTCAGCGGTTTAGCAAAGTGGTCGAAGGGAAACGTGATCCATATTTATTGGGACAGAAAACGCTGTGGAAAGAGGGAGAGATACGGTGCAGTATCACAAAGAATATAATCGTGAAAAATGCACAATCAAGAATTGCGTATCGTGTGATAAAAATGGAGGGCAAGGCTTTCTTTAAAAATATTTAGGGGTGGGGCAGAAATAACCGAAAGAGGTAGTGCGTTCCAAGCACGAAGAATCCGGACGGCAAAGGAGTGTCTGCGGCAATCCAATCTACTGTGCAGATGTGCCAACTTCAGGTGATGGCCACGATTTGCTGAGTATGGGGCCATTTTAAGCATACCCCTACATGGGTGAGTTTCTTCCGTCAATATCCGATACGCAAGGATCAGATCGCCTCGGACACGACGATAGTTTGTAGAGTCGTAAGACGTTCCTCATAGCTGACGGAGCTAAGCCCCTTGACAAGCTTTGTAGAACGTCTCTGCGGCAGTTCTAGGTTGTACTGGTCACGTTTCAACCATGGGTCCCAGACGGAGACAGCATACTCCAAGTGTGGCCTGATGTACGCCTGAAGAAGAAACGGGAAGAGACGTGGATCGATTGTTCCGAACGCACGCTTTAGAAGCCCAACGTTTCTATTTGCCACGTTTGAAGCTCTACTACGCTGAGCAGAACAGTACAAGTCATTTTTTATAATCACCGCTAGGAGAGATATTAGCGCAAGACTTGAACATTAGTCTTTTTATGATGCGTCTGTACAGAATTTTTGTTATGCTATCGTTTCTAATAATTATTAACCGCAACAAAACGTTAAATAGATACAATTAAAAGGTCGCTTTTATAAGTTCCTATGAATATAAGAATTTAAAGAAAAGTCTTAATTCCTAAATCTACGTCATTTTTCGATTATTTAAATCTAAAATTCGGCAGTTGTAGGTGCTTAATAAAAGATGGTTAAGAACACTTCAGGCATATAGCCCTGTGAATTTCGTCGGCGATAATGACCGAATTTGAAAGGGCGCTTCCGAGTATTCACGTAGGCCGCTTACGTATTTTGAAATGAGGTAGAAAAAGTATTTATTTCAGTTTTTTCTTCTTCGGAATTGAATGCAGAATAAATGCAATTCCGTTTGGGCTCGTTTACAAAAATAAAAATGAATGATTTCTCTCGACAATAGCCGTGTCGTCAGAGTAGTGGACCACCATTACACCACTCCAGAGATCATGTCCATCCGTATCAGTTCAGTTCAGTTCAGTTTGCACAGGACAGTATGTGGCTAACAAACCAATCGAGCGTTCAGATTTCTTCAGGTGGTATGCCACAGAAGAGCGTCTACCACTTCAAACAATATCTTTACCAATATCTTCTGGTATGAGAGTAATCTGGAATGCAAAAGAAAAACTCCCCTCACCAATAGGTAAGGAGAAATATTAGTGCGTTCCAAAGACAACACGAGGAGCATACCAACTATTTACTTACGGATAAAAATCAGGAAATAATGAAGGCCGCACAGAGTCGATTTCATTCTTGAAATCCTCACAGAAGTAGAACAAACAACTTCTTTATGAAGACGGCTCCAGTAATTTACTACCCTTTCACTACAGAAAAACTACCGAAT
The DNA here is from genome assembly GCA_013407085.1 of Atriophallophorus winterbourni. Classification (NCBI taxonomy): domain Eukaryota; kingdom Metazoa; phylum Platyhelminthes; class Trematoda; order Plagiorchiida; family Microphallidae; genus Atriophallophorus; species Atriophallophorus winterbourni. The sequence continues at coordinate 22,133 of JACCGJ010022860.1, forward strand.
ATTGGGCCTAATATGTTGCTTGGCCAGTTTTAATGGGTGGCCTCAAGTACCCACACTGGGCGCTATACCATACATTTTACTGGGATGAATAGTACTGAAACGTGGCCAGATATTGAAGGTTTCAATCAGGTCCCCATGTAGCCGCCAACTTTTTAGTAAGAAGAAATGTAGGCTCAGCAATCGTTCCTCATATGACCTACCAGATTGCCCTACGGTTATACGAGTAGCTAGGTGTTGAACACCTTCAAGCTTTGTAATATCTTTTTCCAAATAATGTGACCATACTTGAACGCAATACTCGAGATATGGTCTCACGACCGCTTTGTATTTGGTATGAAAACCTTTGGGGACCTGCAGGATAAAACTAATCGAAGGCGGAAAAGCTAGCTTCTAGCACGTTGTGCAGCAGCTGCACATTGATCAGCCCATTTAAAGTCCGCTGAAACCTCTATACCAAAGTCACGAACTTTTGGCACCCCATTTATCTGAATTATACCATCTGGTCCAGCAACCTCTAGCTTCTTATTGACTTTAGACAAGTGATAGCTTTTAGTGAAGTAAACTGGTAGATTCCATGTAGCAGACAACTTGATGACCTTTTTAATATCCTAAAGAAGATCTTGTTCATCTAGTGATCCGATAAACTTGACATCATCCACAAAAATATAGCCTGGACACTTAAGAGACGCTGCCAAATCATCGATGAAAATGAGGAAAAGTAGCGTTCCGAGTACGGAACCCTGTCAGACTCCACGAACAACTTTTACTTTCGACGAATACATACTGCCTATCCTGACACGAAAGAATCTATTACTTAAGAATCCTATTATCCATTTCCTCAGAAGACCGTCGATACCCATATAACCAAGTTTGGTTGCAAGCAATCTGTGGTTTGCCGCATCAAACGCCTCGCAAAAGTCCAAGTAAAAAACCTCAACTTATTGGAATTTATCTAGCCTTAAGGCGATCTCGTTAAGAAAACATTAGATGTTTGTTAGGCACGACTTCCCTATAAGGAAGCCGTGCTGGGCAGAGTTTAACAACGAGTTATCAACTAGATGGCGACAGATCTTATCCCTAATAAGTTTATCCATGATTTTACATAGGATGCTAGTGAGACTTACAGGTCTGTACTCACAAACTGAGGATCGACTGCCACCTTTATGTATCTGAATCACATTAGCCAGCTTCTAAATACTCGGAATATATCCATGTAGTAAGGAAGCGTTAGAAAGAAGACCCACAGCTTCTGCTGGTTTTGGCGCCAAGTTCTTATTAATTTGAGGGTAAATTTCGTCTGGGCCAGCAGATTTATGGGGGTTAGTTGCTGCAAGAGCAAGTTTAACCTCTTGATCAGTGAAGGATAACTCCTCAAGCGGAGCAACGATAGCAGGCCTTTTGATTGCTGGCATGTTAGGCGGATGTATTTGGCGATCAAGCCTTAAAGCATGTCGATTCAATGCGATCGTGAATATCCAATCGGATGGTAGATACAGCAGCTCATTTGGTAGCGAGTTCCAAGTGTTCATTACCCGCGTGGATATTGTGCTCGCATTAATCAGTTTAAGCCTTCTAGTCTTATGCAACGTATGGTCATTTCCACAAATCATCCAGTCACCTAATAATCAGAAGTACCGCGGAATCTCATCGTTATATTGACCAGGAATGACGTGGAATGTCAGGAGCAGATTAAAGCTTTCCCTTCAAAGTAATAGGGCTAAAGTTTTTCTAAGCACCATCTATTCTCGTACGCGATTTTGCGCACACCATGAACCATCTCTGTCCCGCTCTTTTTACCATCTCCTAGGAGTCACGCTGTCCTTTGAACTGAGAAACTGCAACGGGTAGCTCATATTATAACAGAGGATGGACGTGCGCAGAGAAGAGTGCATGAATCATAAGCGGAGTAATTAACGCAAATGGATGACGAATGGTCTAATTCATCCTGCTCTCGCTTTCTATTCTCCGACAAATATATGCCTACTACATAGCGGAATCCAAGACCGAAATCCCCAAATCGTTTTCGACTGTCACAGCTCTAATAAGCTAAATTTCCATACAGTGACCAGCGATTTGTCCATCTAAGTCATCAAATGCTCGTTCCGGTAATCATGGTGGGAACTGACAAAGACCCGCAGTTTCAGATTATCAGCGAATAAAAGACAATCGATGTCTACGGAGTCTAGAATGTCTCTCACGAAAATATTGAATAACAACGTGCCAAGAAGAGATCCATGTGACATACATGATCTCGGTGTCACCCCTGAGGACAAAACGTCATTCATCTCTACATGGTTTGACCGCCATGAAATACATTCCTTAATCCAATCGCTATTGATTTCGTAGGTGCACCAGAATCCAAAGAATTCAATAGACTCCTAGACGATATAACGAATATTAAACCAGCAGTCTGTGCCCTACAAACCACGTCCGGCTTCACAGATTTTATTATTCACACCGCTAATCTGTTAGCAGACATTTATGTCGGAGGTTTGCGCCGAAATCCATGGAACCTGTTCAGGAACCAAACATTCGACTTGAATAACCGATCTTGAGTGAAGTATGGATTACTTCGATGCTGGTAGCGCAGCACTTACGGAAATTAAACGTAAAGAAATCTTCAGGAACAGACGAGATAACTCCAAAGCTGTTCAAAACCTATCATGCGCAGTTATCAGATTCCCTATCCTTTATGTTTAATAATTTGTGCCAAGCTGGAACAAATAATACCCATCTACGAAGGTAGTTGCCGTTCTGAAATTAAGAATTACAGGCCCGTGACATGGATGATTTCGGTATCAAAAGATTTTGAGCGAATAATAACCGCAGAAATAGTGCGACATCTGCCAACGAAGCAAAGTTTGGCAGCTGCCCTACCTGGATTTCGCAGAAATCGCTCTTGTCTAACAAATTTGCTGATAAGCTTAGACGATCGGACGATGATTGTAGATGCGGGGGGCTGTATTCATGTGTGCTATTCGGACATTTTCAAAGCTTTCGACAGATTTGAGCATAATTTACTCCTGAACAAGCTAAAGAAACACGGTATTGTCGAAAGACTATATGAATTGGTAAGTGATTACCTCAGCAACGGACACATCAGAGTTTGTGTGAATGGCTTATTATCAAAGAAAATCGATGTCACTAGCGGTGTTCCGCAAGGCTCAGTGCTTGGACCAATACTGTTCCTAGTCTATATGAACGATATACCAATACCAAATGGCAGTAAGATGGTATTGTTTGCTGACGATATAAAAGTATGGGAGCGAATCAGCAATGCTGATTATTATATTTTGCTGCTAAAAGATTTGAATGATTTGTTCACCTGGTCATCCGAAAGTAAACTGTCATTGAATATGCAAAAGTCGAAGATCATTCAGATAGGTCGTGACCTTGGATTTTTCTATCAATACAAGCTCGTTGACAAAAATCTGGTGTACAGCGAGGAATAAAATTACCTGGGTGTCTGGGTATGCGATAGTTTCCAAAAGCGCGTCTCGCCTGCTCAGCATGTTACGGTGGATATTTTGACGTTTTTTCACGGGGTGTTTTACTCCAATGTTGAACACATATGTACACCCTGTTCTAGGTTTTAGGCTTGTCATTTGACTCAGACGACTGGAGTTGAAGACACTTACACAAAGGAGAATGCGATGTGATCTCATACTGTCATACAAAATACTTACTACTGTTTCCCACCCCCTGAACTTTTTATTCCACCTTCGAACTTCCAGCAACAGCTGTGGCCATGGTTGCAAGTTGAGAATACCACATTCCAAAGGGAACTTTCACGGGTATTTTCATTCTCTGCTTTGTTTGGAATTCCCGACCTGCCGATTTGGTAAGCTCAAACAGTTTATCTATATTCAAATCGAAGGTTGAGTAATATACGAAAGCGAATCCAAATTTTGCCCCCAACTATTATTAAACAATCATAGTCCCATTGCATTTGAATATATATATATATATAATTGCTTATTGAATTTTGAATCTTTAAAGATAAGTAATTCGTATCCTATTTATTGAAGAAATAAATTATTAAGTAATCCATACATAGACTTTCGAATGCTTATTGAACTTAATGTTACTTTCGTTACCTGATGACCGCAAGCAGTCATGAACCGATGGTGGTGTGCAAGTATAATATTAATATTATATTCTTGGTGAAACAAGGCATGCAAAACAGGACCAGGTTATCAATGTGCACAAAATAAGTAAATCATAAAATGACCTTATCAAGCGGAATGTTTGAACGTTTTTCCGTTTAATAAAGGATGGTAAATTTAAGAGGGTAGGAAAGATAATTTTTTCGCGCAATGTCACACAAAGATAAAGTTTCATTTAGATTGCATCGAAATAAGCAAATGAAGACGATGCGATTAATTCTGGAGCAGAGATTGAAAAAAGAAAGAAAATAATAAAAAATTATGAAGGAAATGATGTGTGTGAAGATATAATTGTCACAGTAAAAATAAATTTACGAAATATATATATATATATATATATATATATATATATATATTATCGGTCTTGTCTGGATCCGTTCGAACACTTTTATCGGATAGTATGTGACCCAAAAACTTGACATCTCTCTGTAAAAACTTGCATCTCTGAACGCAACGTTAAACCAGACTCACGTAAACGTCCAAATACGCGATGTACATTTTGATTGTGTTCATTAATTGTTCGTCCGAACACGATAATATCATCTAGATAAATAAGGCATTATGCAGGATCCAGCTCTTGCAGCACAGTATTCATCAGGCGCTGAAATGTTGCGGGTGCCTTCGCCAATCCAAATGGCATTGTTTCGAAATCATACAGTCCACAAGGTACGACAAATGCGGTTTTATGTCTATCACCTGGGTGTATTTCGACTTGCCAGTATCCCGAAGCCAAATCGAAAGTGGACAACCAGTTAGCGCCGTGAACTGCATCAAGGGTATCGTCTATTCGCGGGAGAGGAAATGAATCATTCACAATAAGTAAGTTAAGACGCCGGTAGTCAACAAAGATCCTCAGAGAACCGTCTTTTTTGACTAGTACGGAAGGTGAGGCCCATGGTGAAGTAGATGGTTTAATGATGCCTTGATCAAGCATATCATTTATCAAGCTGTACAACTCGGCTTGGTAATGCACCGGTGCACATTGTGGTGCTTGATGAATCGGCTGGTGATTGACAGTATCGATGCAATGTCTTAGTATATTTGTTCGGTCAAGGCGACTATTTTGCAATCGAAAATATCGTGATATTTACACAATATTCCTCTGAGGCCTATTCTCTGTGGTCCTGCAGCACAAGTAGTCTCGATTTTTGAGTTTATTTATTCAGGGGCTGGGGTAATGCAATTCACCTGGGAGGCACTACGTTGTGTAGAGGATAAGATTCCGCGAGCTAAATCAATGACAGCTTGTTGGTGTGATAAAAAAATCCATGCCAATTATGGCATCCCACGGTATGCCAGCGCGTAAGAATTTGTGATAGGCTTGAAAGTTTCCGATATGTATCGAACAGAGATAACAAACGTATACTTCCAACTTAGTGCCGTTAACGGACATTAAATTTCTTTCACTGACAAGTGTTCTGCAGGCAACCGAAGAAAACGCACAATAGAGTATCGAACATGAAGCCCCGGTGTCGATTAGGATATTAGCGCTTACACCATTAATGATACCAGACAAACTGAAAGGCTTATGTGCAACGTCAAATGAGCAAAAAAAGTAGATACATATTTTTTCTGTGAATGTTTACCGGGAACATGGATCGGCTATTTGTGTCCACAGCGTTGAGACGCTTTTCAAAATGGTCTGCAAAATATGCATTCGGCTGCTGGATCTTTTCTTTGGACAAAAGGTGTACGAGGGTGAGTCGACTGACCGCTCAGCGTTGAGACAACAGAGGCAACCATGTGCTGCGATAGAACAGTTGTTGCTGCAAAAGTTTGAGCGAGTTCTATCGCCTCAAGCAAGCTGCCTGGTCGCCTACATAGGAATTCAATTTTCAACTGAGGATTAACCACACCGATTGTAAAACGATGAAGCAAATGCCACTCTTTTTGTGCCTTTGGAAGATCACGAAAGGCGTGAGCTGCCAGTTGACGCAGATCAGATCAGTATGCCTCTGCAGTTTCTAGATGTAATTGTGTGCGCTTCCAAAACTTTTCCAAGTAAATAGGAGAATGTTTTGACTGTCCAAACAATTCCTCTAATGCATCCCAGAGGGAATCCAGTTTGCAATTCAACGGTCGTGGGGTGTGAATGACGGAAAAGCATGCAAATGAATATTTTGTTTCATGGTTATGGGTTTAACCCCATTTAACATGTGTTTGGACACATGCTTTGAACAGGTTGGTCGTACCAGCCTTATCCAACAGTGGCATACAAGCGCTCCTTGTTTACCATTCTTCCACTGTTTCAAGCGCATGCGGATCCTGATCTTACTGTCCCTACCTGATGAGTGCAAACAGCACGAAACCGGTCGTGGGGTGTGAATGACGGAAAAGCATGCAAATGAATATTTTGTTTCATGGTTATGGGTTTAACCCCATTTAACATGTGTTTGGACACATGCTTTGAACAGGTTGGTCGTACCAGCCTTATCCAACAGTGGCATACAAGCGCTCCTTGTTTACCATTCTTCCACTGTTTCAAGCGCATGCGGATCCTGATCTTACTGTCCCTACCTGATGAGTGCAAACAGCACGAAACCGGTCGTGGGGTGCGAATGACGGAAAAGCATGCAAATGAATATTTTGTTTCAACGGGATATCGTTCTCTTGAAATTGTCTTGTCGCATCGTCATCCGCGAGTGATATAATGTTGGACACATGAAATTCCGACGGGCAATTTATCATGAAGAGTTTGGTGCGGAATGATCAAAGGGAAAAATCGTCGCCAGGAAGAAACACGGGAGGGGTACGACCAGACGAAAAAAGTTTACCGAACTCTTCGGATGTCTAGCATCAACATTTTCATCCGTTTCCGACATGGCGTTTAGGGTTTTTTGTACACCTTCGTCACCAAATGTAGCGATTGAGGTAAAGCTGCAGTTTACAACAAGCAGAATGGTAGCACACACCAAATGAGATCTCTGGAAGTCGGAATACAAAGGTGTATGGAATGATGCACAGCCGGAGCTAATAAAAGTCACGCAGTACAATAGAATGTAATTCAAAACGTGGGCTCAATCACGCATTCAAAGAAGCGACAAGTCACTGTATTCCATGATGTGGGAATCGCCCATTGTATCGACCAACGGACGACCAAGTACCTCGCCGTCGGTTTGAAAGGAAAAAAGAGAACAAAGATGAATTGCGCTCAATTTTAAGGTACAGTGGCATTTAGTCTTCGTTACTGGAAAAATGTTCAAAAATTCCGCTTGTTAAGGTCACTTTCACAATTCATTTATTTTGTGCACATTGATAAATGATTATGTTTAGCATGCCTTGGTTTACCAAGTATATATTTCCACCTAATGAAATGTCACACTCTGATATCCCTAAACACTGATCTTCCATCTCTATCAAGCTGAGGCGCACAATGGGGATTAGAATTTTTTTATCTAAGACGCACTATAGGGGATTACGATGTTCAATACTTTGTAACACACTCGCATTAAATGGCTCAACCATAACTCCTTCTGCCGAAGTTAGGAACCTCGGATTTAGGTATTTCTTTTATCTTAACTTTAATGAACAAGCAAGACATCTCCCCACGAGAGCACGACAAAACTTTGGCTTAATTAACCATAAATTCCTCTTGCGCAAAAGTAAAATTGCACTATATAAAATGAAGGACCTGCCAATTCTTGATTATTGTAATATCATATATTCCCACATGGAGAGGCGTGATTGTTTCCTCTTAGAGAGACTTCAACGTACTTTCACTAAAATAACTTTGGGTTATTCTTACCCTTTGCCTTATCTTGAAAGGTGTAATTTGCTGAGTGTAGAACCTATTTAGCTACGCAGAATTCGCCTGAATCTGCTTTTTTTCTTTTGATTCATTACCCACAACCGAGTTAAGCTTCTGTCTGGCATGCGCTTTCACGATTATATTCGATATGATCTGTTACAAGGCTGTTAAATATATCTGTTTCCCACAACAGTTATACGTAACATCTTCTTCATTAAATATGCACAACTTTTGAATTCTCTTCCTCTTCATTTCCGTATGTTTACATCTACAGGAAAATTCAAAACCCTTGTAGAAACTTTTACCGTTCACTCACTATCACAAATCCTTAAAATAAACTCTTCTCTATATATTCTGTACTCTCATGGGATCCCATGTTTCTAATTCCACATCGTTCTCCACACATTAGTATATCACGAGGTATGATAATATTCTCTGGATAACTGGACATTCAAGTGTCAGGTTACCGGACCCTAGAAATGCTGTTACACTAATTAATCTAAACAATTCCTTCGATGGCATTTTCTATACACCATTATGTATATAACTGTCTCTCATTCTGTCTGAGGCCTAGAAATGTAACATTTTTATCCAAACGTGCAAAATAATAAAATCTACAAAAAAATAAAAAAACGTAAAAAAAACTGAAAAAACGATATGTTTTTTATGTACATTTTCATTTTTTAAATGATGAACTATTTTACTTTGATGACCTCTCACCGTGTTGGTGAAGAGAATATCCTACATTCTGTTCCAGTGTCTTCGAATAACGAACTATCACTGAAACTGGCTCAAAATCTTTCGGTCTAGGTTTGTTCCGTATGCGATTCACTCTCCTTCAGATAACGAAAATCCGTCTGGTGAACAAATTTTGGTTCGACTCGTCGACAATTCTTCAATAGTATTGAAGCACAACACCCTACTGCTTACTCCCTGCTATTAGCCACACTCTCTCTCATCGCTCACAATTACTTAGATTTTCTTATTCCGATGGATTTGTGTTCCCTTTTCAATCTTTTCAACCAACCTTTTCGTATAAACGTGCATTTATGCATATATAATTTATTTATCAATTTTTATGTTAACGTCATTACATTTCGCTCTACTTTTTTCATAATAACCTTCCATTTCTGTTCTCCATTTTTTTCGCATCCTTGCCATTCGTAAATCTTGACGTAATTTACATGAAATTTTATTGTTACTAGACATAAGGATTTTTTTCTCACCTACTATATATTCATTTACATTATTGAACGGAAAAAATATTTACAAATCCCACTCACTTCGGTCGCTTGCACTGTTCTATTTTCTTTTGATTTTTGAATTTTGATAAACTGATCATGTATTGCATGACTTGGATGTCCAAGAATATATATTATTATTATTATTAAGGCATTCATACCATTCTGTTCTTGAGCAAGCGGTGAGGGCAACCTTCAAATGACGATGGAAGCGTTCAACCAGTCAATTAGCTGCAGGATGGTATGCAGTAGAACGCAGATGATCACATCTTAGTAAGCGATTTATTTCGCAGAACATAACACTTGTGAATTGCGATCTTCTGCCAGTGGTGATGGTAGTTGGCACACCAATATAGAGATCCAAGAATCGACGAATGTTTGGGCGATGATATCGGTAGAGATATCTCGCAAAAGAACTGTTATGGGCCAGCTTGTATTTTTGTCGACACAGGTCAGGATATAGCTATACGTTCGTGAAAAATTTGAAGGGGCCAACGATATCCAGGTGTGACATGCTTGAATCTACCGTCAGGTAAAGGAAATGTAGTCAGAGGGGCATGATTTGTGTGGGTGAATTTTGCTGATCAGACAAGTCACATAGTGTTCTGCCCATTGGCGAATTTCGCGTTGCATATTGTGCCAGATAAAACGAACTGTAATGAGTTGTACGGCAGATCGAATGCTCGGGTGCGACAGTACATGTAACTGATCGAAAATCTTCCGGCGATATATTTGTGGACGAAAGGTCTGGGTTTACTAGTCGATATATCACAGTGGATCTTTGCATCGCAATCGAGTAGCGGCAATAGGGCAAATTTGAGTGACTTATTTGCGACGATTTAGGAAAATTCAGTGACGTTTTCTTGAGGACTGTCCAGTTCTCTGGAATCGAGTACGGGGTTGCTTATCTGTGATAACGCATCAGCGACGATTTTACGGTCAACATCGATATATTCAATATCTGTGGTGAATTGCGCAATGAAATCGAGTTGACGAATTTCTCTTGGAGAATTTCGGTCTGTCGGAGAACGGAATTCATGAACGATTGGCTTGTGATCGGTGAACACAGTAAAGGTGCCTCCTTCGAGTAGGTGACGGGAGTGTTTCATAGCTAGGTAAATGGCGAGAACTTTGAGTACAAAAGTGGTATACCTAGTCTGCGCTGGTTGCAACTTCCGTCAAAAAAGGACAGTGGTTAAATTCCTCCGTCTACTTCTTGTTGTAGCACGGCTCCGCTCGCAACTTCTGATGCGTCGGTTTTCAGAACCAGATGCGCGTTACCGTTGGTTTTCAAGTAACTTAGAGCGGGAGCGTTTCTCAAAAGTTCTTTAACATCGACAAATGCGATTTCTCATGCGGTTGTAATTAAAAGCTTTTTGGGATTACCTTTAAGCATATCAGTGAGCGGTTGGAATATCTTAGTGGCGTTTGGAATGAATCCTCCATAATAATTAACGACGCCTAGGAAACGGCGTAATCTCTCGAATGAGTGTGGCATTGGATATTCTAGTACGGACTGTGTCTTTTAAAGTAACGAGCTTATTCCATTACTGTCAATACGATGGCTAAGAAAATCAATAGTCGACTGGCCAAAAACGCATTTGTATGGATTGATAGTAACGCCATATTGGACAAAGTGTTGGAAGATTTCACGGAGGTGTCGTACATTCTCCTCGTGCGATTAACTAGTTACTAATCCATCGTCAATATAATAATAATACCATATTCTTGGTAAACCAAGGCATGCAAAACATGATCAGGTTATCAATGTGTACAAAATAAATAAATTGTAAAATGACCTTATCAAGCGGAATTTTTGAAAATGTTTTCCGTTTAATGATGGATGGTAAGTTTACAAGGGTGAGAAAGTTAATTTTTTCGAGCAACGTAACACACAGTAATAACTTTTCATCTAGATTGCACCGTAATAAGCAATGAAGAGGCTGCGATTAATTTTGGAGCAGAGATTGAAAAAAATAACAGAAAAAATTATATATATATATAGATATAGTCTCATATATATATATATATATATAATATACAAAAAGCGGGCAGTTTGAAACTCGGCAAGTTTCTTTGTTCTCACTTTCGCATATATTGATTCATACGTTCATTCACTAAATATGGTGCTTTCTAAATACTTGAAAACATCTCGAAACTCACGTGTCACTCCACGATCGACTAAATGTTCAGTCGTACTAGACTCGAATATGTCTACTCTACTCTCTAAATTACACAATTTGGAGACTAATTTTGAAACCATGGTGGATGAAGTGAACAGTATATCGCGCCTTTTTACGGTACTAGAACCGTTGGCAATACTTCTCGACCCCAATTATAATGTTGACTATGATCTGCTTCAGCGCACAGGACGCTTCGTTGAATCTCTAACCTCGGAAATAGAGCAACGGAGAATCAGAGCGAAGAACTTAATCCTTTTAAATATAGCAGATAAATACCCGTTGGATAAACTTAAACGGTCAGTTCTTTCTCATTACGGCCTCCCGGTTGACTCAGCATCGCTTACCAGGCTTCGTAAATCATCCATTGCTGGCCGCACCCCCATTCTTTTTAAATTTAATAATGAGAATTATGCTTCTCATGTGTTGAAAAATAAGCACGTTCTAGCTTCTGTTGCTAGATTCTCGAATGTGTTAATTAAACGCGACAATACACCCCTACAACGTAAATTTGCCCGCCAAGTTCCCGCTCCAGTGAGAGTAAGCTCTCAATCCCCATCTTGTAATAAGATTTCCACTCCGACCGACATAGACATGCTACCTGAAAATATTACAATCAGCTCAGACGCCGGATCACCGGCTGCACCCCAGGATACTGCTTAGCCACAAGCTATCCCTCGACCAAATCCTAAGGACGTCAAAAAGGTTAAACTTCCAACGTTCAAAGCAATAGGTCCCCTTCTAAACAAACCACCAAGCATTAAGCCACTGGTGAACGATTCTTTTAGGAACAGTAATCCTAGATATTCTAGAAAGTATCTCCATCCATTACCTACGCAACCTCCCATTTACAAGTATTGTGGGTATTCACCTTATGGTTCCCCTAATTATTCTACATGGTATTCCTACCCTTACTCCAATCAGCATGGTGACCAGACACCAAAACACAGTTTAAATAGAAATGGACACCTCAACTTTAATTTACCTTATGTTTATCCCAATCCACATACTGTCATGTCACCCCAAAGAAACATGCATAGTATTTCATCTTGGCCACAACCTGCTCCACAGGTTTATCCATCTTATGCCCCCAGCCATTTTTACCAAGACTACTCACCACAGTCAAATTTTCCACCAGCGTTTCCACCCGTATACAGGATTTAACACAATCTAGTTCGAAATCCCAGGTCCCCATCACTAACACATCTATCTGTACTCCCGCCATCAGCATCCTTCTATTTAATGCGAGATCTATTTCTTCCAAAATGTCTGATCTTCAATTTTTCCTGTCTGCTAACCCAACTGATGTAGTTCTAATCACTGAAACTTGGACAACTGATGAAGATATAGACGCTACTCTTTCTCTACCAAATTATAATATTTTTCGTAAAAATCGGTGCTCCACTCGTGGTGGTGGTTGCATCATATATATTACTAAGAATATTCCTGCCAATCTTCATTGTTCTTCCTCACTGGATGAAATTGATGATTCCATATGGATACATATACCTTCATTAGATGCCCTTTTCGGTTGTATTTACAACCCACCTCCTCCATTCTTACACAATCTTGATAAGATTAAAAATGCTTTTATTGAAGTTTCTTTGAACCCTTTTAAAAATAAACTTATAGCTGGTGATTTTAACATGCCTTATACATGCTGGAACTCGCCTCAGCAATCTAGAAAATTTTCCTCTTTTTCCGAAGTAATCAACCTACTAGGTTACACCCAAGTAGTTGATAAACCTACAAGGCACTCAAACCTTCTAGACCTTATTTTTACATTGGGTCCTAATGCTAGTGATGTGAAAGTCATAGCACCCCTTCCTGGTTGTGACCATAACATGGTCACGTGTCAACTTCATTTTTGTGAGAATCGGACCTCCATCAGCAAAGCTAATGGTCGTCTCTATGTTGATTGGACAAAGTTTTCGACTCTAATTAGAAACTCTGATTGGACTGACTTCCTTATATCTCCGGATTTTAACCTTATCTCTTCAATATTCCATAAGAACTTATCTAAATGTCTCGTAACTGCATCAACTTCTCGGAAAACTAAATCAATTAAACTTGATAAAATAAACCTTCTTGAAAAAAGATAGCCCGTCTTTCTGCTTTTGTAAACCACACACCAGACGTTTATTCATTTTTACGTCTCAAGGAACTTCTTAGCTCTTTTACAACGATCAAATTACAATTCATCGAGAATCAAGAAAGAATGGCCCTGAACGGTGCTTCGAAAACCAAGTCTTTGAATAATCTAACGAGATCTCGATATAATCTAAGTAAACATGAAATTTCTACAATTGTGTTCCCCCATGATGATATGGAATCATCCACATCAGATTCTTCAGAAATAAGTATGCTATTTTTAAACTATTTTAGTCAATCATTCAACACCACCATATACCCTATTCCAGGTCAAAATACCAGCGTACACCCTGTACTCCCAAATCAAAATAATAATTCAATGTGTATTGATTCCATCTCCTTTAGTTTACAAGAAGTTAGCGCAATGTGTCGGCGAAGCAAAGCTTCTTACAAGCCTGATACTGTAGGCTTCGTTCCAGCAATGTTGCAACTAAATACGGATGATATACCTCTAATTTTATTAAACCTGTTTAATCTTTCTGTTAAATCTGGTATATTTCCCCTTGAATGGAAACATTCTGTCATTATACCTCGGTTTAAAACAGGGAATTCGCACATTATCACTAATTATCGCCCAATTAATCACACACCTTTTCTCTCTAGGCTATTCGAAAAGTTGATCAAAAACGCACTAATAGCATACTTAGGCCCAAACGCTTTCTCTCCATTCCAACATGGCTTTTTAAATCAGAAGTCCTGCATTACTTGTCAGTTGGAATATTTAGACTATGTAACCACCTCCATAGATCATGGATTAGCTATATTGACAGTTTTCTTAGACATTACCAAAGCATTTGATAAGGTCCCTCATTCTCTTCTTCTTCGAAAATTACCATCACTTGGTATTTCCGGATCCCTATTTAATTGGTTTTGTTCATATCTTTCTGATCGTACCTTCTCTGTTTCCGTTAATGGCATATCCTCTGAAACACAACCTATACCAAGTGGAGTCATTCAGGGTAGCGTACTAGGTCCTCTCCTTTTCCTTATATATATTAATGATGTGCAAGATTTTGTAAAAAACTCAAAGCTCTTTATCTTTGCGGATGATATTAAACTTGTCTTAGCTTTTCCAGCTATAGAGATATCACAGGCTATAGACTCCCTCAACAATGATCTTTCAACCCTTTCAAGTTGGGGCTCCCAATGGGGGTTAGAATTCTCAGCTCTGAAGACGCAATTCATGGGTATACGCTGCTCAATACCCCCTCCTAGTATCATTCTCAACAATACACCACTCGCACCTTCTAACGAAATCAAAGACTTAGGATTTAGGTATTCTTCATCTCTTAACTTCAACGAACAAGTAAGATTTCTCAGAGCATGAGCTAGACAGAATTTTGGTTTGATCAATCAAAAATTCCTCTTTCGTGAAAGTAGACTGAGTCTATATAAAATGAAACTATTACCGCTTCTTGACTACTGTAATATAGCCTACTCTCACATTGCTAGGCGTGACAGTATACTCTTAGGAAGCCTTCAACGTAGAATTAGCAAAATCATGTTAGGCTACTCTAATCCTTCATCTTATAAAGTACGATGCAGTCTACTGGACATTGACCCGCTATGGTTACGTAGAATTCGCCTTAACCTTTTTCTTTTCTTCCGAATCATCACAGAGCACCAAGTTAAGATTAGGTCCACAATGCGCTTCCAAGATTGTAATCGTTATGTACGACGTAACCGAATGAGGCTATTACATATTCCCCTTACTCGCACTAAAGTTCGACAAAACTTCTTTTTAATTAGGTATGCACATCTTTGGAATTCTCTTCCACTCCATTTCCGTATGTGCACTTCTACAGGTAAATTTAAAGCACTCGTAGAATCTCTTACTGCTCCATCGCTATGTGAAATTCTCAAAATAAACACCTCTATAGACAATATATTTTGTCACGGTATTCCTGGTTATTGAACCAATTGTAAGTATTTTGTACATTAGCACACGCATAGAACAGTTCACAATGTACAAAATACATTGTATTATCAAGTGTCAGGTTACATAAGGTCTATGTATGTTGCATCAAAACCTGGGACTCGTAGTATATGTATCTATACTTATTGTATCTCTATTGTATCTGTCTAGGCCTGGACAACCTGACAGTAGCTCAGCCCACATACAGTTTCTGTCTGTGCGGCACTTTGCCTGGATCAGGCATGTGCTTCCACTTCAATAGGCTCCTTTCACCCACCTTTTGGTTTAAACATAGTTATCCTTAAATAAATAGAAAATTGTAACATCTAAAACATTATTTTTTATGATTATCTTTTATAACGCAGCTGTAGTGTCAGGTTACCTAAGGTCTAGGCATGTCTCGTCACATTGCCACACTTCTTCATCGTAACCGTGCGTATTATAATCATTTTCACCATATGACCATATCCTTAACCGTGATCTGCTTATATTTAACCCATTTATATATGAAAATATGGTTTGTCATAATATATTTACTAAAAAACAAAACAAAATGAAAAAAAACGCTAAAAATGAAAAAAAAATACTGTTTTTTGATCTTTTTTATCGTTTATAATCGATTTACTATTTCTCTTTGATAACCTCTCACCATGATGGTGAAGAGAATATCTTTAATTGTGTTCCAGTGTCTCCGACTCCCAACCCAACTCCGACACTGGCCCTTGCTCCTTCCGCATACGACTGATTCTTCTATATGGACCGAAAGCCCTACTGGCGAACAGTTTTGGTTTCCCTATTTCCGACAATTCTTCAACTTTCTGGATCGTACAACTGGCCCAAACCTCATGCAATTTAAACCACAATCTCTCCTCATCCCCTTCATTTTCTATATTTTTTTTTTCAATTCAACTTCGGTTTTTTTATATACTTTTCTTCAATCACATCCACCAACATTCCCAAGAAGTCAATTTATATATTTATAAAAAAACTTTCTTTATTTCGTAAATTTATTTTTACTGTGACAATTAAATCTTCATGCGCACCATTTCTTTTATAATTCTTTTGTCTTTTATTTTCTTTCTTTCAACCCCTGCTCCAGAATTGATCGCATCCCCTTCATTTGATTATTTCGAGGCAATCTAGATGGAACTTCATCACTGTGTGACATTGCGCGAAAAATTTAACTTTCTTACCCTTGTAAATTTACCATCCTTTATTAATCAGCAAAATGTTCAAAAATTCCGCTTGATAAGGTCATTTTACAATTTATTTATTTTGTACACATTGAAAAAACTTGATCATGTTTTGCATGCCTTGGTTTACCAAGAATATAGTATTCTTCTTATTATTATTATTATATAGATATTAATATATATATCTCTCCTTCCTCTCTCTATCTACTCTCTAATATCTCTCTACTACTCTATCTATCTCTATATATAGATATTATTATATATATATATAATTATATAAGACTTCGACGTCTAACTTTAGTGCGAGACATAGGGATATTCAACAGCCGCAGATTATATCGAATATAATCGTGAAAGCGCATGCCATACTGAAGCTTAATTAGTTGCTGGGTGATGATGCAAAAGAAAAGGAGCAGATTCAGACGAATTCTACGTAGTGGTTCGACATTCAGCAAATTACACCTTTCAAGATAAGTCAAGGGATTAGAATAGCCCAAAATTATTTAGCTGAAAGTACGTTGAAGTCTCTCTAAGAGAAAACAATCACGCTTACCCATGTGAGAATATATGATATTTCAATATTCGCGAATTGGTAGGACCTTTATCTCATATAATGCTATTTTACTCTCGCGTAAGAGAAATTTAGGGTTAATTGAGCCAAACTTTTGTATTGCTCTCGCGATCAGACTTCTAGCTTGTTCATTAAAATTGAAAAGAGAGGTGTATCTGTTTCGAAGGTCCCTAATTTCTGCAGAAGGTGTGATAGTTCAGCCATTCATCGTGCGTGTGTTATTCGGGATTGAACAACGTTATCCTATATAGTGAGTCTTAGAAGCGGAAAATCCTAATCCTCATTGTGAGTCCCAGTTAGATAGAGAGGCAAGATCATGGTTAAAGGATGACAGACCCTGTGACACTTTAGCATGAGGAGATGTTATGACGACTTTTATGTCATCCGCGAAGATAAATAGCTTATAGTGATCTACAAAATTTTGCAGATCATTAACATAGATAAAAAAGAAATATACCTAGAACGCTGCCTTGAATTACGTCACTTGAAATCGGCTGATTAGTTGAGGTAACACCATTAACGTGAACCGAAAATGTGCGGTCAGATACAAAAGAACGGAACCAGCTCAATAAAGGCCCAATTATACCTAAACATGATAACTTCGAAAGGAGTAGCTTATGGGGAACCCGATCGAAAGCTTTGCTTATGTCTCAGAATACAACAATCACTGCTAGTCCTTGTTCAATAGGAGCGGTTATGAGATCTATGTATTCTAACTGGCAGGCTACAAAAGACTTTTGGCTAAGGAATCCATGTTGGATTGGAGAGAACGCATCTGGACCAGGGTAGCCCAACAAAGAATTTTGACTAACCTTTCAAATAACCTAGACAGAATAGGAGTGTGATTAATAGGGCGATAATTCGTAACGAGGTTCGAATTACCAGATTTTAAACGTGGGATAATAACAGAGTGTTTCCAATGAGTTGGAAAAATTCCAGATTTGAGAGAAATATTGAAAAGATTTAATAAAATTAAAGCAAAGTCTTCATTATCGTTGTGTAAGATGGCTGATATGAAACCTACATCATCAGGCTTATAAGAGATTTTACTTTGACAAGAATAGTCTTTTACTTCTTGTACAGAAAAAGTTAAGGAATCAATAGTATTCAAGGGAGTGCTGTTGTTTGCTGGTGGATGGTAAGGGTTGTTATTGAACGAGCTGCTGAAGAACAAAGAGAAAAACTGACTTTTGTGACCGCATGAGAAGTGAATATTTGTTTCCTCTTCGTGGTATATTATGGAGGGAATATCATGTGTTGAGCGGATACACCTGGTCTTCGAAAGGTAATTTGATGATTTCGTCATTGAGTCACTGCTTAAAGCCTTTCTTTCTTGACGTTCTAGAAGACGAATCTTAACATTTGAAAGAGAGTTACAGAGTTCGTGTCTGCGCATAACCGATAATAAGTCTTACTTATGTTTCACAGAAGCAGAAATGTAACGACTGAAGTCGCTGTTTAACGCGTAGTCCACCCGTTTCTTAGTTCGACAATTCAAAACAATGATTCGAGTTTTCTACGGTTCTATTGACAATATTAATAGACAATAACAATAGACAAACCTCAACTGTACCTTGTTGTACAAATGATGTGAGCCAAAATGCTCAAAGTTTCCAAATGGCAACAATAAATTCAGCCAATGCTGACAAGATAGACTGCCAAATGATAAATGCAAAAAAATAAAATTACCAATACAATGGTGAACAATCGTCTCTGTTTTCTCCAAATACCACGAGCAAAATATGTGGAATTTTAATGGCAGCCAAGCAAAATAAATTACTTCAGTAAAACAAAACGGGATATACAAGTGCATAAGGAAAATGTGTACACAAAAACAATGTAAGATAAAATTGTTAAGAATTAAGAAGAATTCAATTGTTCAAAGAAAAAAATAAGAAGGAATTTTACACAAAATTTTCGTCATTTACACCTCCCGCCAAATTCCTTCTAAACCTGGTGTTCTGAATGAAACTAACTGATTGGTTCCGCCTCCCTACCCAACTACTCCAATCCTAACCCAAAAAAACGCAAGACAACGGCAAATGACTTTATTGAGTGACGAGTCACACACGCCACATCGCATTGCTATCACTGGACATATGTGGCTTTTTATAGAGAAAACGTTTGCCAAACGTAGACTCACCACGTCCTCCAGCTTTGCTCCTGACCCTTCAAGAAGTTCGGTCTTGCCCTATTAATACTAATAATACTATATTCTTGGTAAACCAAGGCATGCAAAACATGATCATGTTATCAATGTGTACAAAATAAATAAATTGTAAAAATGACCTTATCAAGCGGAATTTTTGAATATTTTTCCGTTTAATAAAGGATGGTAAATTTACAATGGTAAGAAAGTTAATTTTTTCGCGCAGTCACACAGTAATAAAGATTCATCTAGATTTCATCAAATTAAGCAAATGGAGAGGATCCCATAGATTCTGGAGCAGGGATTGAAAAAAAGAAAATAAAAGACAAAAAAATTATAAAAGAAATGGTGCGCATGAAGATTTAATTGTCACAGTAAAAATAAATTTACGAAATAAAGAAAGTTCTTTTATAAATATATAAATTGACTTCTTGGGAATGTTGGTGGATTGATTGAAGAAAAGTATATAAAAAACCGAAGTTAAATTGAAAAAATATAGAAAATGAAGGGGATGAGGAGAGATTGTGGTTTAAATTGCATGAGGTTTGGGCCAGTTGTACGATCCAGAAAGTTGAAGAATTGTCGGAAATAGGGAAACCAAAACTGTTCGCCAGTAGGGCTTTCGGTCCATATAGAAGAATCAGTCGTATGCGGAAGGAGCAAGGGCCAGTGTCGGAGTTGGTTTGGGAGTCGGAGACACTGGAACACAATTAAAGATATTCTCTTCACCATCATGGTGAGAGGTTATCAAAGAGAAATAGTAAATCGATTATAAACGATAAAAAAGATCAAAAAACAGTATTTTTTTGCATTTTTAGCGTTTTTTTCATTTTTTTTGTTTTTTAGTAAATATATTATGACAAACCATATTTTCATATATAAATGGGTTAAATATAAGCAGATCACGGTTAAGGATATGGTCATATGGTGAAAATGATTATAATACGCACGGTTACGATGAAGAAGTGTGGCAATGTGACGAGACATGCCTAGACCTTAGGTAACCTGACACTACAGCTGCGTTATAAAAGATAATCATAAAAATTAATGTTTTAGATGTTACAATTTTTTATTTATTTAAGGATAACTATGTTTAAACCAAAAGGTGGGTGAAATAAGCCTATTGAAGTGAAAGCACAAGCCTGATCCAGGCAAAGTGCCGCACAGACAGAGACTGTATGTGGGCTGAGCTACTGTCAGGTTGTCCAGGCCTAGACAGATACAATAGAGATACAATAAGTATAGATACATATACTACGAGTCCCAGGTTTTGATGCAACATACATAGACCTTAGGTAACCTGACACTTGATAATACAATGTATTTTGTACATTGTGAACTGTTCTATGCGTGTGCTAATGTACAAAATACTTACAATTGGTTCAATAACCAGGAATACCGTGACAAAATATATTGTCTATAGAGGTGTTTATTTTGAGAATTTCACATAGCGATGGAGCAGTAAGAGATTCTACGAGTGCTTTAAATTTACCTGTAGAAGTGCACATACGAAAATGGAGTGGAAGAGAATTCCAAAGATGTGCATACCTAATAAAAAAGAAGTTTTGTCGAACTTTAGTGCGAGTAAGGGGAATATGTAATAGCCTCATTCGGTTACGTCGTACATAACGATTACAATCTTGGAAGCGCATTGTGGACCTAATCTTAACTTGGTGCTCTGTGATGATTCGGAAGAAAAGAAAAAGATTAAGGCGAATTCTACGTAACCATAGCGGGTCAATGTCTAGTAGACTGCATCGTACTTTATAAGATGAAGGATTAGAGTAGCCTAACATGATTTTGCTAATTCTACGTTGAAGGCTTTCTAAGAGTATACAGTCACGCCTAGCAATGTGAGAGTAGGCTATATTACAGTAGTCAAGAAGCGGTAATACTTTCATTTTATATAGACTCAGTCTACTTTCACGAAGGAGGAATTTTTGATTGATCAAACCAAAATTCTGTCTAGCTCTTGCTATGAGAAATCTTACTTGTTCGTTGAAATTGAGAGATGAAGAATACCTAAATCCTAAGTCTTTGATTTCGTTAGAAGGTGCGAGTGGTGTATTGTTGAGAATGATACTAGCAGGGGGTATTGAGCAGCGTATACCCATGAATTGCGTCTTCAGAGCTGAGAATTCTAACCCCCATTGTGAGCCCCAACTTGAAAGGGTTGAAAGATCATCGTTGAGGGAGTCTATAGCCTGTGATATCTCTATGGCTGGAAAAGCTAAGACAAGTTTAATATCATCCGCAAAGATAAAGAGCTTTGAGTTTTTTACAAAATGTTGCACATCATTAATATATATAAGGAAAAGGAGAGGACCTAGTACGCTACCCTGAATGACTCCACTTGGTATAGGTTGTGTTTCAGAGGATATGCCATTAACGGAAACGGAGAAGGTACGATCAGAAAGATATGAACAAAACCAATTAAATAGGGGTCCGGAAATACCAAGTGATGATAATTTTCGAAGAAGAAGAGAATGAGGAACCTTATCAAATGCTTTGGTAATGTCTAAGAAAACTGTCAATATAGCTAATCCATGATCTATGGAGGTGGTTAAATAGTCTAAATATTCCAACTGACAGGTAATGCAGGACTTCTGATTTAAAAAGCCATGTTGGAATGGAGAGAAAGCGTTTGGGCTTAAGTAAGCTATTAGTGCGTTCTTGATCAACTTTTCGAATAGCCTAGAGAGAAAAGGTGTGTGATTAATTGGGCGATAATTAGTGATGATGTGCGAATTCCCTGTTTTAGACCGAGGTATAATGACAGAATGTTTCCATTCGAGGGGAAATATACCAGATTTAACAGAAAGATTAAACAGGTTTAATAAAATTAAAGGTATATCATCCGTATTTAGTTGCAAGATTGCTGGAACAAAGCCTACAGTATCAGGCTTGTAAGAAGCTTTGCTTCGCCGACACATTGCGCTAACTTCTTGTAAACTAAAGGAGATGGAATCAATACACATTGAATTAATATTTTGATTTGGGAGTACAGGGTATACGCTGGTATTTTGACCTGGAATAGGGTATATGGTGGTATTGATTGATTGGCTAAAATAGTTTAAAAATAGCATACTTATTTCTGAAGAATCTGATGTGGATGATTCCATATCATCATGGGGGAACACAATTGTAGAAATTTCATGTTTACTCAGATTATATCGAGATCTCGTTAGATTATTCAAAGACTTGGTCTTCGAAGCACTGTTCAGGGCCATTCTTTCTTGATTCTCGATGAATTGTAATTTGATTGTTGGAAAAGAGCTAAGAAGTTCCTTGAGACGTAAAAATGAATAAAAGTCTGGTGTGTGGTTTACAAAAGCAGAAAGACGGGCTATCTTTTTTTCAAGAAGGTTTATTTTATCAAGTTTAATTGATTTAGTTTTCCGAGGAGTTGATGCAGTTACGAGACATTTAGATAAGTTCTTATGGAATATTGAAGAGATAAGGTTAAAATCCGGAGATATAAAGAAGTCAGTCCAACCAGAGTTTCTAATTAGAGTCGAAAACTTTGTCCAATCAACATAGAGACGACCATTAGCTTTGCTGATGGAGGTCCGATTCTCACAAAAATGAAGTTGACACGTGACCATGTTATGGTCACAACCAGGAAGGGGTGCTATGACTTTCACATTACTAGCATTAGGACCCAATGTAAAAATAAGGTCTAGAAGGTTTGAGTGCCTTGCAGGTTTATCAACTACTTGGGTGTAACCTAGTAGGTTGATTGCTTCGGAAAAAGAGGAAAATTTTCTAGATTGCTGAGGCGAGTTCCAGCATGTATAAGGCATGTTAAAATCACCAGCTATAAGTTTATTTTTAAAAGGGTTCAAAGAAACTTCAATAAAAGCATTTTTAATCTTATCAAGATTGTGTAAGGATGGAGGAGGTGGGTTGTAAATACAACCGAAAAGGGCAGCTAATGAAGGTATATGTATCCATATGGAATCATCAATTTCATCCAGTGAGGAAGAACAATGAAGATTGGCAGGAATATTCTTAGTAATATATATGATGCAACCACCACCACGAGTGGAGCACCGATTTTTACGAAAAATATTATAATTTGGTAGGGAAAGTGTAGCGTCTATATCTTCATCAGTTGTCCAAGTTTCAGTGATTAGAACTACATCAGTTGGGTTAGCAGACAGGAAAAATTGAAGATCAGACATTTTGGAAGAAATAGATCTCGCATTAAATAGAAGGATGCTGATGGCGGGAGTAAAGATAGATGTGTTAGTGAGGGGGACCTGGGATTTCGAACTAGATTGTGTTAAATCCTGTATACGGGTGGAAACACTGGTGGAAAATTTGACTGTGGTGAATAGTCTTGGTAAAAATGGCTGGGGGCATAAGATGGATAAACCTGTGGAGCAGGTTGTGGCCAAGATGAAATACTATGCATGTTACTTTGGGGTGACATGACAGTTTGTGGATTGGGATAAACATAAGGTAAATTAAAGTTAAGGTGTCCATTTCTATTTAAACTAAGTTTTTGTGGCTGGTCACCATGCTGATTGGAGTAAGGGTAGGAATACCATGTAGAAGAATTAGGGGAACCATAAGGTGAATACCCACAATACTTGTAAATGGGAGGTTGCGTAGGTAATGGATGGAGATACTTTCTAGAATATCTAGAATTACTGTTCCTAAAAGAATCGTTTACCAGTGGCTTAATGCTTGGTGGTTTGTTTAGAAGGGGACCTATTGCTTTGAACGTTGGAAGTTTAACCTTTTTGACGTCCTTAGGATTTGGTCGAGGGATAGCTTGTGGCTTAGCAGTATCCTGGGGTGCAACCGGTGATCCGGCGTCTGAGCTGATTGTAATATTTTCATGTAGCATGTCTATGTCGGTCGGAGTGGAAATCTTATTACAAGATGGGGATTGAGAGCTTACTCTCACTGGAGCGGGAACTTGGCGGGCAAATTTACGTTGTAGGGGTGTATTGTCGCGTTTAATTAACACATTCGAGAATCTAGCAACAGAAGCTAGAACGTGCTTATTTTTCAAAACATGAGAAGCATAATTCTCATTATTAAATTTAAAAAGAATGGGGGTGCGGCCAGCAATGGATGATTTACGAAGCCTGGTAAGCGACGCTGAGTCAACCGGAAGGCCGTAATGAGAAAGAACTGACCGTTTCAGTTCATCCAACGGGTATTTATCTGCTATATTTAAAAGGATTAATTTCTTCGCTCTGATTCTCCGTTGCTCAATTTCCGAGGTTAGAGATTCAACGAAGCGTCCTGTGCGCTGAAGCAGATCATAGTCAACATTATAATTGGGGTCGAGAAGTATTGCCAACGGTTCTAGTACCGTAAAAAGGCGCGATATACTGTTCACTTTATCCACCATGGTTTCAAAATTAGTCTCCAAATTGTGTAATTTAGAGAGTAGAGTAGACATATTAGAGTCTAGTACGACTGAACATTTATTCGATCGTGGAGTGACACGTGGGTTTCGAGATGTTTTCAAGTATTTAGAAAGCACCATATTTAGCGAATGAACGTATGAATCAATATATGCGATAGTGAGAACAAAGAAACTTGCCGAGTTTCAAACTGCCGCTATCAATGAGTGACTAGATCATGTACATACGGTATTTAAAAGGTTAACATCGTTCACAGAGTTAACGAACAGTATATCGGTGAAATGTGAGCGATAAACCAATATGGCGTTATCGGTTATCGGAACGAAACGATAATGTCTTAGTTAACAAATTAAGATAATAGAAAATATAAGACTGGAAATATTACTATAGAATCCCCTCCAAAGCGTCGGAAACAAGAAAAAGACGCTCGAAAAAAACAATTTTTCAAAATCATCAAACTTTAGTGGGAAATGGACCTTACGACCTGAACGTGTTTGTCTGTTAGTGTCTGGTAGTTTGATGGGCGAAGGTAATGGGCGTTTATCAGGAGAATTAGGAGTAAGGCTGGTTTCTGGCGAAACGGATGAAGTAAGGTGTCGGTCTCGGTTTAATGTTTGTGGAATAACATTTATGGTATTTGCTTTCGCTTCCGATGCTGATTCTACTTAAGCGATTTATAGACTGTCGATACTGACGGTTTCTTTTGATCCATCTCGGTCAATAACGAAATACTTGAGATAACTGCTGAGCACCTTGTACGGACCAGTGTATGGTAGTTGAAGTGGTCGACGTACATGATCGATATTCTTGTCAATACCAATATCAATATCAAAGTGTCGTATCCCCGCATTTCAATCGAATGTGGTAAGAAAGTAGTCAGAGGCATAGCTTGTGATGTGTGCCAGAGATGGACTTATCCAAAATGTTCTGGCATTCTAGCCAAGCA
>JACCGJ010022862.1:0-16965 GCA_013407085.1 Atriophallophorus winterbourni
AAGGTTTTAGCCCCAAGGAATCAGTGCATCTTGCACCGCATTCGATCGGCTTTTCCGATTAAATACTAAATGAAATCTCAATAAACAATGAGTGTGTCAAGCTCAAACTTCTTCGTTTGAATACCACAAAGTAACCAGGAGCCGAATGAATTACTCCTTTTATCCTCAAACGATTTGCATTCTCATTGTGTGGTCCACTTAGCAGGTTATTCCAAATTTCGCTCGAAAATAGTACCGTTCCTGCGGAATGGAAATCTGGCATCACCACACCAATTTACAAGGGCGGGAATCGATCAGATGCTGCGAACTATAGACCAGTTACGTTGTTGCCTGTAATTTCTAAAGTGCTAGAGATTTTAGTAGCGGGAAAGATCACCCATTACCTCGAAACCAATAGACTGCTTGCGACTGGACAACACGGTTTCAGAAAATATCACCCATGTCTATCTAATCTCTTGCTCACCTTAAACGACTGGACTGAATCTTGAATCTTGAATGTGTGGTCAATGGTTACGCCATCCACACATGCTTTTTAGGCATGTCAAAGGCTTTCGACCGCGTCAATCATAGTATTTTATTCCAGAAACTTGAATTGCACGAGATAACAGGAAGACTTCTTGCTTGGCTAGAAAACTATGTACGCGACAGGAGTGCCCAAGTCAGAGTTGACGGCGCCTTATCGAAATCATTTAAAATTACGAGCGTAGTGCCCCAGGGTTCGGTCCTCGGACCGATTTTGTTTTTGATCTACGCAAACGACATTCTTGAGCGTGTTAAATTCAAGGTTCTGTTATTTGCTGACGATATCAAGCTTTGGAGAAGCATACGTACAAATGATGACTGTGAAATTTTGCAGAAGGATCGAAACACATTGCACGATTGGTCTCTGAGAAACAAACTACCTTTAAGCTTCTAAAAGTGCAAGGTGCTAAACATTGGAAAGACCGTGAATTATAACTACACTCTTGGGTCCCACCAACTCGTCTGGACAACTGAAGAAAAGGATTTGGGTATTTGGACCAGATAGGTAGATAGATAGATAGATAGATAGATAGATAGATACATAGATAGATAGATAGATACATAGATAGATAGATAGATAGATAGATAGATAGATAGATAGATAGGAAGATAGATAGACATATAGATAGATAGATAGAAACGTTTGCATTACATGCTAACTGGATTAACTTAACCATGCTGATGAAAATCCTTTCAATAGGTAAATGCACAACACCCGACGGTAATGAGTTTCCTAAGAGAATAAATGTACTGTTTGTACTGTAACAATTGTACCGAATGCGCAGTCATATTTTGTTTCGTTTGCACGTTGTTACAGCCAGACGAATTCAAATGGCGTGCACTCCACAAACCTAATCAGCTTAAAAATAAAACGGAACATTTTATTCCCAACTGTCACACCTTCTCATCTGAAAGCATGAAATGTTTCTAAAATGTGTCGACCGTGAGGGGTCCATTTCAGACGTTCTGTGTTATCTTGGTTGTGAAAACAATTGCTACACTAACGTGTGTGTGTAGTGTAGATCGTGCATGAAATGTGGTAGGTATTTTTACTCTGTCCGTGTCTGTTTTAGTTGGAACAGTTTACCTTCAACCGCACCACTAAGTTCAATAGAAACACTACCAAGTCAATCAGTTTTTGATTCCATTCCATTTAGACGCGTCGCCGAGGCAGATGGTGTTGATTTGGCCTTGCAAACCACTAACTTACATGACTTTAAAACGAAATTAGACGAATTTTTATTGCATTATTCGTTTACAGAAAACTTATATACTGTTTAATCTATGTTCTTATATTGTTTATAAACTTAAATTTCAATTTTTACGATCCTATGGTTGTTGTTAGGCTTGTTGCTTTTTAGACCATTAAAAACCTTGAGCCCACTAGCATGGTTTCACCTAGGTCAGTGGTCGCTATGCCGACAACATTGCTGTAACCACACAGCAACCCAATTCAACTTAACACAGCGGTCAACATGAGCAAAAGTACATTACTAACGGGGCTAACGATCAACAAATAATACAAAGGCAGACCCGGTATACTCGTTCAGGGCAAGGCCATTAAAATGAGGGTTAAAAGAACGCTTGAAAACAGATAAATTTTTATTGATAACAAATTCCAAATCGACAAGTATTTAATCTTCAATCGTCATCACCCACGTTAGATTCAGTTTCTTCAGTTAATCCTAAAGGGGCAATCATGTAGGGCGGGATGGGATTGCAGCTGCAGTCGTTCACAAAATCACGAAACTTTATTCGCAATTGATTGAAAGCAGCTGCGGACAGCTTGCGCTCAGCCTGCTGAAGTAGCGGTTGCCAGGCTGAAACCCCGGATTGATGGGCGTAAGATGTCCTTGCCTGGTCAACATGACCTGAAGTTATTGGCAGCATTTCGTTGTAACATCTTTGGCAACGAATGAAAATGGGATAATCATCTGAAAGCCAATTGGTTAAGCGAATGAATTTCACTAACCCATGGGAATAACTTGTACGTTTCTGACATAAAAAGCATGCCGACAAGGCAGACGATAATCGGTGAAAAATGGACAATCACACTGCCAGGTGGCTGTAGATACCTTGTATGTCTTGGAACCTTCAGTCACCGCGCATAAATCTTGTATGTTGACGCAAGTCATCAGACGGTTTTGCCGCAGGTGGTCGGTCAGCAATTCCACTGCTTTGGGTACTAGCAGGGTGCACATTCCATCAAGCTCAGGTGCTGAGGAATTTCGCGAGGCCCACGACTGGTAGAGACAAACAGAGCCTGACGATTCTGAAGGATGTGTTGGAAGACGTCCTTCGTTCTTTCGACAGCTTGCCAGAGACAAATGTTCCCACTCAAATTGTGCCTCTTTATTGACCGATAGGTGGCTTCAACGAAGTTATTGTCCCTTCGGCCAAAAGTGGGAACTCGAGGCGATCTGATTGTTGTCCACATTGAGGCTCGGTGGATCAGTCATGGCCTCACGTACTGTTGGTATAGGGTTTCGTTAACCCTATTCATGGCATTCAAAGTTGCGCTTGCTCATGGCTACGTAGAACCACTTCATAAACAAGGCACCAGGTTGCTGTAAACATGTTAACTAATTAAGATGAACATACTCTTTTGGTAACATTCCGTATAATGTGCACACGACACAGAAACACGTGTGCTGCTGGCATTTCAGCTCTCACTGCAGCCTGAGTGGCAGCGCTGTCATCCATCATGACCGACAGAATGCTAACAGGGTTAGCGAATTCCAAAAACTTTCGTAGGAAAAAAGATATTGACGCTGTGGTCTCCGTCCGCAACCATCCGAAGCAAACAGGAATACCCTTACCGCAGCCATCTAC
The DNA here is from genome assembly GCA_013407085.1 of Atriophallophorus winterbourni. Lineage (NCBI taxonomy): Eukaryota > Metazoa > Platyhelminthes > Trematoda > Plagiorchiida > Microphallidae > Atriophallophorus > Atriophallophorus winterbourni. The sequence goes on from JACCGJ010022862.1 coordinate 3,355, forward strand.
CACAACAATGACGAATAAGTGGTACTTTTCACGGCAACTCTTGAAAGTTGAGTCAATGCCAATGAAATGAGGAAACCGGCGGCAAAGGGTTTTCTGTTCATTCGTCATAAATATGAAATGAGTGAGATTGCTCTCAGCATCAGTTTCCATAGAACAACGGCCGGATGTATTGAGCTGGGAGCTCAAGTCGTATAAAAAACTTGTGGTTTTGTGACTCGCCAGCAGCTTCCATCGCATGTTTCTTACGTCACACGGCGTGACGTATTTCCCCATCTGCGTTCGAATATAATTTCATATGTTGAACGATGGAGTATTGTTCAACAACCAAGGGGTTATCGTTGACATCTCGTCCAGTGAGAGGCGCCTATGAGTCGGTTCGTATTTAGCCATTAATAAATTAATGGGATGGTTGTGCTCCAAGGAAACTCGAGAGACACCAAACCTTTCACTAGGCAACCTCGAGATGAGTATTCTTGACCCACATCCGATTTTACGGGATTGCGTTCGACGAATTCCTCGGGAAGATGGCTGGTGTCATCCAGCTTTTACGCATTCGTAAGTCCGGGATCTGCAAATTATCAAAGTTAAGCTAACACAAACCTGCCATTTGGTGCTGTGCTCCGAATGTAATACGATGAACCAGTGGAGCTTCGAAACCTGGAAATAGCACCTGCTGCTGCTGCTGCAAAAACCTGAACTAGCGACATCGTCAAAATATGCTGCGTGTGTGCTATGCAGCGCTTTTTAAAGGACGGCCAGATGCCATGATTGGCTTAAAAATAAACGCATTCTAAATCGTGCCCCTTGAACGGATTCTGATTGGTCAGCTAATATATACTTCGTGTCCGTGGAAAGTAAGAATAACGGATGCCGATTAATCGGCCAGTCGAACGAACGACCATTCTTCAACCGGTTGTCCCAATTCAGCCTACAATGCGTGGTCGAGTCACGAGATCCAACACCCACGCGAAAAAATCGATCGATCATGGTGTGCATACGACGGTTGTTCCCCTGACAGCGACATCAAACCACCTTGACCTCTGCGCCAAGTGCCTGTACCCGGTAAGCAATGATAGTGCTTTGGTTAAATGTATTTTTTGTGATATACATGTGCACGTGGCCTGCGATGAGACTTTGACCGATGAGTGTGTAAAGATCGTGAATGATAAAAACCTCCCATCCGTTTGCTATTTCTGTAGTGACTGTAGAAATTCAGTGAATCGTAATCGCAAGAGTACACAATTCTCTGCTAGAAACGAGACTAATACAATAGAGAATAGATTATTGAAAATGGAAGAGGAACTTGCAAATTTAAAGAATACTCTACGACCAATAATCAAGACTAAAACAGTTAAATTGAATAATGGAATACGCTCGACCTCACCGCCACAAAGTGCTCCTGAAAAGGTTAAATTATTACACGACACTGAGGAGATTGTTAAAAAGGCCTTAAAGCCGAAACCGTCTACTTAGAATGCTCCATTAATCAAAGCTGTCTCAAAAAATAAATCGCCTAGTGTTATCTGCACCGATTCGGTATCAACTAAGACGGCCTCGGTCGTAGAAAATGCTTACGGAGAAAGGCGTTTGCAGTCGACCTTCGCTACTCACTCTAAAGCTTCTTCCCATGACCCACGAATATTAAATCAAAAAGGTTCACATTCTATAAGGAATGACGCTCGGACACGCAACAAGAATTCTTATGCACTAAGCGTAATATGTACGAATGTTAGCGAGTCTAACGAAAGCCTGTTTGATAGGAAACACAAACACGATCTCGATAAATGGTCTCAACTTTGTCAACAAATACAAATTGAGCATGTTATTCCTGGAAAATTGATTCGTCTGACTCGCCACTCCACCTCAGCTCATATTGATCAACCTCACTTACTAAGGGTTACACTGAAGTGCGAGGCTGATATCGAAAACATACTGCTAAATTCGTACCGACTAAAGACGGATTCCAATTCAAAGTGCCGTATATATCCCGATGTACCATGGTGGGAAAGGAAGGGTACTTTAAACAATATGGAAAAAACGGTCTTGCGAAGTATAGTTCTAGTTGGGGTACCAGAAAATACCTCCCAAACATCGGTTCAGGAAGCCGCAGAGCACGCTATTTAAGAATAAGGGTGACCGAGGCGATTGCAACAATTACAGAGGAATCTCCCTTCTGAATGTTGTAGGGAAATTGTTTGCTAAAGTCGTACAGATCCGGCTGCAAGTTTTAGCTGATAGAATTTACTCCGAATCTCAAATGTGGCCTTCCGCACGGGAAGCAACCGTTGAATGATCTTCTTCCCTGAGACAACTTCAGAAAAAGTGTCGGGAACAGCGTATCCATTATACGCTGTTTTTATTGTTTAAACTAAGGCCTTCCGACTACGTCAGCAGGAGGGTCTCTTCAGATGCAAAATGCTTGATCTGATAGGCTGCCCACCAAGGCTGCTGAGACTCGTTATTTCGTTCCACTCATGCATGAAAGGCTCAGTCCATTTTAACGGTTGCAGTTCAGAAGCATTTGAAATTCGCCGAGGCGTCAAACAAGGGTGTGTTCTTGCTCCCACGCTGTTCGGCATTTTCTTTGCTTTGCTTCTGAAGCACGCTTTTAAGACGAGAACAGAAGGCATTTACATACGCACGCGAAGTGATGGCACGCTTTTCAACCTGAACCGGTTGAGAGCACAAACCAAAGTACGAGATGTGATAATCCGTGACCTGTTGTTTGCCGACGATGCAGCCTTTATTGCTCATCCAAGAGAACCTACAGTCGCTAATGGACGGTTTTTCGTCGGCATGCAAAGACTTTGGTCTAACAATCAGCATGAGCAAGACCAAAGTCCTTGGTCAAGGGACTGTATCGCCGCCAATCATCACTGTTGGAAACTGTCAGCTCGAACCAGTACATCATTTCACATAGCTTGGTTCAACCATTGCGGACAACCTCTCGCTAGACACGGAGATTGATAAGCGGATTGGCAGAGCAGCTGTCATTTTGTCCCGATTGAACTCTCGTGTTTGGGGTAACCGCAAGCTGACTGTAAAGACAAAGATGATGGTATACAGCGCGTGCGTACTAAATGCTTACTATACGGCAGTGAAACCTGGGACCACCCACGCAAGACACGAACGGAAGCTGAATGCTTTCCATCTACGAAGCATCCGTCGTATCTTGAACATATCGTGGATGGACAGAGTGACTAACGCTGAAGTGCTTTCAAAAGCTGGTCTACAGAGCATGTTCACCCTATTACGTCAGCGCCGCCTGCGTTGGCTTGGTCATGTCTATAGAATGGAAAATGGTCGTATTCCGAAAGATCTACTCTACGGTGAGTTGCAATTAGGAAGTCGACCATTGGGCAGACCGCACTTGCGGTACAAAGATGTTTGCAAAAGAGATATGAAAGCTCTTGAAATTGACCCCGCAAGCTAGGAAGAACTTGCTCTTGACCGCTCACTTTGGAGGCATTGTGTAAAGCGTCGACTGCAAGCCGGGGAGGAGCAAATACAGCTCCTGGCTGCTGAACGCAGATCACGCCGCCGGCGTGCAACTGATGCAATACAACAGAGTTCTGACTATCTTTGCAAGCGCTGCGGGAGAGATTGTTCCTCCCGAATCGGACTGTTTAGTCATTCAAGAAGTTGCAAAACATGAAATTCATGCGATGTGATGTACATCCATGGTCGACATCGACCGACGGAGGCCAACAGACAGATACCTGCGTATCTTCCTCTTCTTCTTCTACGTTATTCAAGATTCGACTTATTCGTTCGCAGGCGCTTTTGACATAGGGTCCCAGTCAAATGAGTTACCATTTAACCCTGCGAAATGTAAAATGCTGCAGCTTGGAAAATCTCTACACCACACGTATCAGCTTGGCACGCAAGATCTCGTCTGGACCACCGCAGAAAAAGATCTCGGTATATGGGTTTCGTTTAACCTTAAGCCTGGACATCATTGCCAGACGGTTTACAATAAAGCTTGCCGTATCTTGAGTCTTCTCAAAAGAATATTCCGGATTTTTACGCCCGAAACCCTACCCCGGGTAATTAACACGTATATAAGTCCTGTTATGGAATATTCCATCCAAGCCTGGGCACCATGGCTGAGGAAGGACATCGAACTACTCGACAGGATTTATCATCGTGCTACAAAGTTGGTCCCCCGTTACAGAAATTTGCCTTTCACAGAGCGAATGTTAAAACTGAACCTACATGATTTTACCCAAAGACGGATACGTAGTGACCTCCTGTTGACATTCAAAATCCTGCATACTGAAAACCATCCCCTTAAACACTTGCTAAATCCCAATGGCCTTACTCGAACACGAAAACATTCAAAGGCTTTAAGCATTCCGCATTCTCGATTGGATATTCGTCGTAATTTTTTCTCGGTAAGAATTTGTTTCACTTGGAACTATTTGCCTGTAGAAATCACACGATCAGAATCTGTTGAGGTTTTTGCTTCCAAACTCGATGAGTTTATGACGAACCATGCGGTATGTGACTGTCCCTATTAATTTTTGAGACATTTTTTATATATTTTTATATATTCCATATACCTTGTCATCCTATGGTTATTGTTAAGCTTAATGCTTTTTCTACCATAAAATTTTCTGAGTTCTGAGTTCTGAGATATACCGTAGCCCGCCAAACATTTTCCGATTCCAGTTTCGGACGCTTAACTCGGTTCAATTGGCACTTAATTAAGCATTTGGGGTAAAAATGATTTGCAAGTTGGCGACTTACTTCTTCATGAGCTCGTCTCTTATCGCATCATCGCTGGAGAGGCGGTCAATCTTGTAGAATAGCGATTTTGCTACGGAATGAAATGCCCTTTTATGGTGCGTAGATGTGAAACTCAAAATGGCATCCGTGTCGATTGGCTTACGAAATACCGTTGTTCTTATCTTGCCGTTGTCTTTTTGCACGAGACAGTCCAAGAACGGGTGTTCCTCCCGTAGACTCGGTTTCTTTTGTGACCCGGATTTTCGGATTCAAATCATTGAGTTAACTATGAAATGCGTCTAGTCTGTTTCGCTTTATGATGACGAATGAATCGTCGACATACCGCCACCATATCTTTGGTTTTAACGCTCCGTTTCTCTAAGCTATCTCTTCGAAGTGCTTCATGTACATATTCGCCAGCACTGGGGAAATAGGTGAGCCCATCGATAAACCATCGTTTTGCTTGTCCATATATTAGGAAGTGGTTCATATTTAGACAAATTGCTACATCGTTGATGATTTGTTGTACACTCAAGTTGGTAGGATCCTTCAAGGTCATATCGGAGTTGAGTGACTTCCTCGCTAATCATAAAGCGCTTGTGGTGTCAATATTCGTGAACAACGAGCTTGCGTCAAAACTAACCATCAGCTCATCCTCCCCAAGTGTTACGGTACATAAGCAACGAATAGTGTTCACTAGAGCCGACAAAGGCAAGGCCACAGGGATACTCTGAAAAACGTGATTCTAGAAAAAATGTTGAATCACACCTTGTGAAAGGTCCCTATGAAGTTATTGACAGCGGGAGAACCACGTCGATTATGAATAACCGTAGACGGGTGATTTCGAGGTACTTGCGTGGAATTAACGAGGAACTTGGTCAGGGATTATGGTTCAGGCTATACCCGAAATCTGCTCAGATCCCTAGGTTCTACGGGCTCCCAAAGATACATGAGGTGGCGTCCCTCTGCGACCTATCGTAGATGGCATTAGATCCCCAACACACGAATTAGCGAAGCATCTTGCTCATTTGTTGAAACCGCTAGTCGGGAACAGGGATTTTTTCATTAAGAACTCTTTTGATTTCGTTCGTCGTTTGAGCACAATAACGCTCGACGAGGATGAAATGATGGTTAGCTTCGATGTAAGCGCCTTGTTCACGAACGTGGACACCACGGGCGCTCTAGAATTGGCAAAAAATGCACTTCATTCAGACGCGACATTGACAGATCGTACAAACTTGAGTGTACAGCAAATCGTTAACGGTATAGCGATTTGTCTGAATATGAACCACTTCTTGTTTAATGGACAGTTATATAAGCAAAAGGAAGGTTTAGCGATAAGTTCACCTATTTCCCCCAGTGTAAGCGGACATGTGCATGGAGCATTTTGAAGCATTAGCTCTAAAAAATGCAGCTTTTCGCCCAAATATATGGTGGCGTTAAGTCGATGATACATTCGTCATCATGAAACGTGACAGATTGGAAGCATTCCATAGTTACCTCAACAACCTGGATCCGAAAATCCAAGTTACAAAGGAGATTCAGTCGACAGAAAGGGCACTTCCACTCTTGAACTGTCCCGTGCGAAAGCAGAATGGTAAAATAAGCACTACGGTCTATCGTAAGTCAATCGACACAGATGCGGTCTTGCGGTACTCATCAGCGCGCCACCCAAAAAGTATTTAATTCAGTTGCGAAATCGCTGTTCTACAAAGTTGAACGCTTGTGCAGCGATGCCACCGATAAAAAGCGAGCCCTTCAAGAAGTTAGTCGTCGACTTGCTGATCATGGTTACCCTGAGAGCCTAATCAAACGCCAACTGGAACGGGTTAAATACCCAGCACCCAAAACGGAAAACGTTTGGCGCGCAACAATTTCTATACCTTACGCTGAGGAAGTGTCAGAGGGGATAAGTCGAATCTTAAATAACGCAGATATAGGAGTAACGTATAAAAGGGGTAGAACGCTCCGTTCCATATTAACGCATCTCAAGGATAAAACACCTTCAGGCTGCGCGACGAATTGCATATATAAAATCAACTGTAAGGGTTGCTCGGGAGTATATATCGGACAAACATCCAGAGAACTCAGTACTAGGATAAGTGAACACAAAAATCGAATTGGTAAGCAACCACGAAATTCTAGTGAATATCAAACACTGATAAGAGATTCAGCACTAGCTGAACACGTGCTGGACACAGGTCACAGCGTAGATCTTGATAACGTAGAAGTGATAAGGCGGGGAATGAAACCATACATGGAACGACTTCGCGCTGAGGCGGTTGAGATAACAATGGCGGGTGAGAATGCTGTCAATAAGGTGGATGGTGCTGATATCTCCACAATCTGGCGTCCGGTCCTGCAGCGGATAATCATTAACGTGCGAAACCCCTAGTGTGCCCACCGATTACGCAATCGCGCTAATTTGTCAGCAGATGTCATTCACACCTGCCAATACTAAAACAATAAAGGGATTATACGGCACGTAGGGGTGGTGGTGCGTCAGTTGATATTGAACGCGCCTGTCCTTCTTAACGAGCGAACCCACCATGGACTGTGCAGTTCTTAACCAGCTTATGATTGGTCAGGTGTATGCAATTTACGCTTGATCTCTGTTCGTACTGACATCCTCGGTCTGACTAAGCTTCTGTGTCAGAAGCGAAACGTTACCAATATACTATTCTCACCGATTCATTACAAACTTTATTTTCTTATGATTATGATTCCCCGATCGGTCACAAACATTTTCCATTACATTGCTAATTCCTTCCCTATAAGTTTTTACACCCAGTCTTATCACTTCCACGTTATCAAGATCTACACTGTATCCAGTGTCTAACACGTGTTCAGCTAGGGCAGAATCCCGAATCCGTGATTGATATTCACTGGGATTGCGGGGTTGCTTTCCTACACGTTTCCTGTGTTCGTTTACTTATGTGCAAAGTTCTCTAGACGTTTGACCAATGTAAACACCCGCGCAACCCTTACATTTGATTTTGTATATGCAGTTTGTCGCACAACCTAAAGGATTCTTATCTTTGAGATGCATTAACATGGAGCGCAGAGTTCTACCTCCCTAATATGTTACTCTGATACCTGCGTTTCTTCCTCTTCTTCTTCTACGTTATTCAAGATTCGACTTATTCGTTCGCAGGCGCTTTTTACATAGGGTAGATATACCGTAGCCCGCCAAACATTTTCCGATTCCAGTTGCGGACGCTTAACTCGGTTCAATTGGCACTTAATTAAGCATTTGGGGTAACAATGATTTGCAAGTCGGCGACTGATTTCTTCATGAGCTCGTCTCTTATCGCATCATCGCTGGAGAGGCGGTCAACCATGTCGAATAGCGATTTTACTACGTACTGAAATGCCCTTTTATGGTGCGTAGATGTGAAACTCAAAATGGCATCCGTGTCGATTGGCTTACGAAATACCGTTGTTCTTATCTTGCCGTTGTCTTTTTGCACGAGACAGTCCAAGAACGGAAGTGTTCCTCCCGTAGACTCGGTTTCTTTGGTTTTAACGTTCCGTTACTCTAAGCTATCTCTTCGAAGTGCTTCATGTACATATTCGCCAGCACTGGGGAAATAGGTGAGCCCATCGATAAACCATCGTTTTGCTTGTCCATATATTAGGAAGTGGTTCATATTTAGACAAATTGCTACATCGTTGATGATTTGTTGTACACTCAAGTTGGTAGGACCCTTCAAGGTCATATCGGAGTTGAGTGACTTCCTCGCTAATTATAAAGCGCTTGTAGTGTCAATATTCGTGAACAAGGAGCTTACGTCAAAACTAGCCATCAGCTCATCCTCCCCAACTGCTACGGTACTTAAGCGACGAACAAAATCAAACAAGTTCTTAATAAAAGAATGCGTGTTACCAACCAGTGGTTTCAAAAGATGGGCGAGGTGCTTAGCTAATTCCTGTGTTGGGGATCCAATGTCGTCACAAAGGGCCTCAAGTGAACGCCTATCTCATGTATCTTCGGATGTCCATAGAACCTGGATGTCTGAACAGATTTTGGGTTGAGCATGAACCATAATCCTTAATTCCTCGCCGGTATCTTGAAAGAACCCTCTTACGGTTATTCATAATGGTCCTAGCTCTACGGTTGTCAATAACTTCATACGGACCTTCAGCAAAGTGACTCTGCCTTATCTCTATGATCACTGTTAGGAAGAATCACGGTTGCCTTGCTTTTATCTGCCTTAGTGATTACTATTTTCTCTTCTTTTCGGAATTTAAGGAGTGCTCGTTGTTCATCTCGCGTAAGGTTCACCCTTTATGGTTGTTGTTTTTTGATAATACTAGATATACCGTTTCGCAGTGCATCTGCCTGATTTTCAGGTAGCTGGTTGAGGGCGGATTCTACGCATGGAATAACATCCTCAGCTTTTAAGATTTTTGTAATTATCAAGAAGTTTAATCCCTTCTCCAACAATCTTTGTTCGGTTTGCGATAGCGGCCTATCTGATAAATTAATTGCCTTAGAATATTGTCGACTACTGTCATCATAAGAACTAGCAGAGGTACATTTATCTTTTTAAGTTAATAAAGTGCTGAAATTACGTATTGTCTTTCTTTTATGTGCTCGTTCTTAATAGCCATGAGCTTTGCGTGTCTTGATCTCGACTGTCTATCTTATAGAACTCAGGATTGTTCAAGAAAATGTTATTTAAACCTTAACACTGTTCGTGCCGACACACTTGGTCTGACGAAGCTTCTGTGTTCAGAAGCGAAACGTTACCAAAATCTTGCTATAACCGATTCTTTGCAAACTCGTTTTTTCATGACTATTTCAACCACTTCTGAGACAGGATTTAGGGCAGATTGATTGACCGCATGCGGTTAGCGGCATAGGTGACTGAACTCGTCCTGTCCCGCCATCAGAGGTATGTCACAATAATATCAGTTTGGCCGGATCTAGTGACTAGCAGAGTAAAAGCTGATACAGTCCAGCTGTGTTTCCTTCGATTGATCGCAATACTTCTGATGTTATGTTATGATATGTTAGACAACTGCTCTTTCTGAGGAACGCGTTTAAGTAATTCGAGCGACAGTGTTTGCGTACCGGATCGACAAGAGCACGTCGCGGAAAGAATTGCTTTGAAACGCCAACATTTTTACAACTGGAACCTAATCGAAAACAAAAAACATTCTCTAATAGCGCGCTGAGTCAAAAGCTAGTAGCATGTGAGAGATTTGACACGTTTACCAATTAACAATGTAAGAGGAACATGAAATCAATTGTGGTCGCTTTCTATATTTAAGAGAGCGCGAGGAGGCTCAATTTCTTGTCTTTATTAATTTAAGGCATCCCAAGCTCTTCAGCTCGAAAATGTGCTATTCAGAAATGAAAAGAGCAACGGAGCTGTCAAATAAACATGTGATTAAGCTACCCATAGATTCCTCACGTAATCCATGTGACAGGTCATCCAGAACAGTTTTCTTTATCCCATCACTACGACCAATGCTCGTATGCGGCTTTTGTGGCACCAAGCTCTGGAGATGTGTTTGGTTCATACGTTGGACAGGATCGTGTGTATGCGTTGTTCATTTTCCCATTACTGCTGTCAGTACCCGTTTGCGCCTTGTATGGTACAAAAAACCTTCCAACATTGCGTCGAGCAGATACACGTTTTTAAACGGGGATAGGACAAATAATTAATCGCTAGGCCTGCAAGATATCATGACCACTCAAACCCGCTAGAACGGTAAAATTACTTTCCGAAAACTTATATTTTAATCTCATTTTAGCAAAAAAGAAATTAAATACACACAAGGAATGACATTGAAAATCAGTAAAACAATAAAACGTTGACAGTGTGAGAGAGATCAACCAACGTTTAACGCTGCGGAATTACCATTATTTTAGTATTTACAAGAAAACGAGTAAAAAAATCGGGCCGGGTTAGTAAGGAATTTTAGTCACGTGTGTGTGTAAAAGGGTGAAAACTTTGTTGGTTCATTAATATTGCGTGGAGGGTTTAGAAAAGGCGCAATTGAACTGGTGCGGCAAGCAACAGGATGTTGATGAGCTTCGAGTATGAAAGAGGAATATTCGAAAAGAAGTCAAGTTGGACGTGGTCAAGGTCGATTATACCTCAGAAGGTAAATCAAAAAGGTTAATGGCCAACATGTGAAGGCTTAATAATATACAGAAACGAGAAAGCAGCATAAACCGCTCGATCATCATCATCATCATGGAGCACAAGTCTGGAGCCAGACAAAGTGCCAAGCAATATGAGGCAGTAAAAGCAGATAAGCAGGCGCGTGAAAAAAGGGAAAGCAGGCAAGCGGAATATAGAGTGCTTGGAGAGTTGGTTCATTATGTTTTAGCGACTACTCACCAATACCAAGTCCTACGAAATATTCACAAATTTTATCACGACGGTCCACATTAGAAGCACTGGACTCGAGTTTCGCTCTTATTTGAGCTCATCAGCAGTGCATATCCTGTCTCGAGTCGGATTCGAACTTTGCCTTCACCATTGTAGTCTCATGACTTACGGACTGAGCTACCGTCCACCGTTTGACCGATCGCGATTAAGCCTTCATGAACGTTTCTCCAGACTGGCACATTTGAGTAGCGTCATATGCCCAAAGAGTCGAGAAGAAGCCAGTAACATCTGTTGTGGTCGTCCAACCGATCTGATCTCCTTGTCAGGTATGCAAAAGCAAATGCACAAAAAGCAGCTTGTTTTTTGTAGTTTCCCTGCATGCGATTTTGTGTTTTTGTTTTTTATATATAAAATAATACCGGATAAAAATTATGACACATAATAAAAAACACTGGCGCCACTGACTTCGATTTTCAGCCATATCTCGTAAAGTTTCCAGCCAACTATTAGGTGGAGCTTTTTGACCTCAGGCAAACGAATACGCCCAACTGAGCTTAGCTCTAAGGTGAGTTTCTTGATCCCAACGCGCCACGTCATGGACTGGCCACCCGATCTTTTCTCCCAGATTCTGTCAGGCTCTGCGAATAAGGCGCGGTATGGTAAACGGTGAGTAGGCATTCTTAAAACATGTCCCAACCATCGCAAGCGAGCAAGCATCAGCATTTCGCTCAGTCCGTGGCCACCTGGTCCTAACACCCGATTGCAGACATCTATATTTGTAACACGATGCTGCCACCGAATGCGAGCAATTCTACGCAGGCAACGGGTATCAAAAACAGAAAGCCGACGGACATCTTCCGCTCGGATAGACCATGTTTCGCAGCCATAAAGGAGTGTAGCACGCACCACTGCGTTGCACACTCGGCCTTTAGTATGGAGTGAAACATCGCGTCGACGCCACAGGTGGCGAAGGTTAGCAAACGCTGCACCCGCTCGCTCACCCGGCAGAAGTTCAACACCCGCGCCCACCAGACCAGCTAAAGCTTTTCTTAGTGCATCGTCGATCGCGAAGTTAAAAAAGAAAGTCGAGATAGGGCAGCCCTGCCGCACCGTGCTGGAGATATTGAACGAGGACGACAATTGTCCGTACGCTCGAACGATGCCCGGAATGCTCAATATAATGCTTTCAAGATCCAAACATACTTCTCGGGCACCCAGCAGACAGTTCCAAAGACTTTAGCGATCGATTGAAATGAATGCCGCTCGGACGTCAAGGAATACCACGATAGTTGGTCTAAGAAATGCGTGACGTTGCTCCAGTAAATGACGGAGTGTGAAAATTTGATCTATGCACCCTCGACCGGCACGAAACCCAGTTTGCTCCTCACGGATTTTGCTCTTCCCGTTTGGTACTCAATGGGTGAAGCAGGATGGACGCCAGTATTTTAGGAGCTATTGAAATGAGACTGATACCCCGATGATTTTCAAAGGAATCGCGCCGTCCCTTTTGGATTATCGGAGCAATTACTGATTCTCTCCAAAGGATCGGAACGCGTTCCTCGGCTCATATGTTGACGAACAGCGCTTGAAGATCGTGAATTAAAGCGAAACCGCCATCTTTGAACAATGACGGAAGCAAAACATCAGCACCTGATGCCCAATGGCGCTTAAGGCTCCGGAGTGCACTGTAAATCTCTGATTGAGTCGGAACATCGAGAGAAATTGACCGTGGGGTACAGTGCTCTTTATTCCCGAAATCAGTGCTTCCAAATGTTCTGCCCATTGCATCATACGCCTGTGCATGTTAAAAACTTGCAAGCCATCTGCTTCTAGTATCAGCTCACTGATGCCTGGTCGCCCGCTTCCAGTAATTCTGATGAGTTGGAACAATTTTCTGAAATCGCCAACTGCTGCCGCAGATTTCATTTCCGTAGCCTTAGAACTCCACAAAATTTCCCTGTCGGTTCTCAAACTGGCAACCAGTTTACGTTTAATAAGCCTTCAAGACGCATCATGTATGATACCAGCAGAAAGCAACCGACGTTGGTCAATTAGTTAGAGAGAATTCGAAGAGACCCAGTGTTGAGCTACACGGGAAGTCAGCCCACAACTATCCAACGCGGCTGTTTCCAAGGAGGTTTGAATCCCACTCCATTGTTCATCAATACTATTTTGGGGGACTGTAGAAAGATGTAAACTCAAATTGGCCTGAAACCGTCGGAGAACCGGGAGATCTTTAAACCTGGCAACATTCAACTGCCTTGCAACATTTCTACGTTTCCCACCAAAACGCATCGAGAGCTTAGCAAAGACTAACGCATGATTGGACTCTAGACAGGTGTCCCAGTATGAACGACAATCTTGCACACTCCCTCGGCACGAGTAGCTGATAGCAATATGGTCAATTTGCGTGAAGAAGGACGCCGATGGAGATCTCCAAATGGAGCAGTGACGCTTCAAATGGCGGAAGTTAGTGCTGGCAAAGTAGAGTCTGTGCTCTGAGCACAAGCTAAGCAAAAACATTACGATGACATTT
>JACCGJ010022863.1:0-16530 GCA_013407085.1 Atriophallophorus winterbourni
TGAGTTCGAATTAATTGCCCGGTTAAGCTTGGCCAAAATGCTGAACCACTGCTCCTTTACTCCGATGCCTCTAATTCGCCGATAGTTAATAAAACTTAAGGCGTTTGATAATTTAGATAGGCCTAACTTTCTGTTGATTTTTCTTGTAACGCTTGTTCGCTCTGCTCAAAATACGTAATCGAAATTCAACCGAATCGTGGGGCAATCGTATGTATTGTTTTTTGACGGAGTCTTCTTCAGTTGTCAAGATCAGATCGAGCATTGAAGGTATATCTGTCACTTTTTATCTTGTATTATACCCTTTCATGGCTGCTGGTGGACGAGAAAATACACTGATTGTGAAATCTTCGTCATTGTCAACAAGCACCATGGTGTTGTTTCTTTCTTTTCCGTCAATATCATCTTCCAAACTGCTTTTCTGGCCTGTGATTACACCATCGCTTTATGAACCCTCTTGATTCTTTTGACCTTGATTTGCTGCGCACAATTTGTCGTAAACTATATCGCGTGGAAGTTCGGACATTCAAACATATCTTTGATTTTGACTCGTGTACGTACTCGAGTACGTACTCTATATTGTATTTACATTGACCCGGATTTTAACCATGTTGACTTCAATAATTGATGTATGTTTTTGCTATATTTTGATTGCCTCAATACAGTTGACAAATTCTCGTTGGGTTGTGATTTACCGGGGATATCGCGCAACACTCAAATTCAGACGTTTCCATGATTGCTAAGTAGAATCAAATCTTGTCAATTAATAAGTACTCAATTAAACAGTACTCAATACTTAATTCGGAGTGTCTATCCGTTTCATCCTTTCGTCCTTTTCATCCGCGGTGTAATCAAGGATTTTGTCGCCGAGGTTGTATTGATAGGAAAAGCCAAAATCACGACCGATCTGAATGATCTTGGACTTTTGCATATTCAATGGCAGTTTATTTTCGAATGACCAATTGTACAAGCATTCAAATCGATTTGTAGCAAAATAAAATCATCAGCATTGCTGATTCGCCTCAATACTTTATATCGTCAGCATGCAGAACCATCTCACTATTATTTGCTATATAACTGCGGAGATGGTGACTAAAACACGTAAGTGTTCGCCGGGATCAGTGACACCTCAACTGAACGGAAACGAGCAATGGCTCAGTGAAACGAGTTCTCAAACGACCGACTCAATTTATAAACCGAAATCCGCGGGTATAAACCTTAGTGTTATGTGTACTAACGTGACCCAGTCACGGAAACGCTGTTCGAAGCAAAGCAAAAACATGGCTTAGTTTAGTAGTATAAACATTGTAGTCAGAGGGTACTGGCCGCAGTTACTCCCTCATCAATAGTTTGGCTGAACCGCCATCTGAATTCTTCTCACATAGATGACCCTCGCCTATTACAAATAACACTGCAATCTGTGGAGGACGTGGAAAATATACTCTCAAATGCTTTTCTTCTTAGAGGTGTTCCAGAGTCTACATGTTGTATCCACGCAGATTAAACGTGGTGGAAGCGGAAGTCGTCGAATTAATCCCGATAAGAAAATAATCCAAGAAATATTGTATTTCTACACATTCCGAAAAATGCTGTTGACGTACCTTCTCAAGAAAAATTGAGCACGAATAGAAACAGTGGAAATACCTGGACAAAACAATTGGTAATAAAAAAGTCATACTAGTGGATGCTCTTACGTCAGCGCGGTCTGCCAACTATAAAGGACATGGTCCTAGTCCTTTAAAGCTAACCTTCTTGACAACCGAAATGACCGATACTATCAAAAATGAATGGTAAGCTAGTAGAAGAAACCTACACCCAATCGTCAAGTTGAGCTCGCAGAGGATATTAGACGGAAGCAAGCAAACGGATAGTACCGACCCATCAACGCTTAATAATGCTGTTGAAAACGGAGATCATGCGATATCTCCATAAAAATTAAAATTTCGACTGTACCCGAGTCCGGTCATTGATAACCTTTCATGGTTTGAACAGTACAAACTTTATCAAATGTTTATATACAAATGCGAAAAGTCTTTTGAATAAATTAGCGGGGTTAACCAAGATAAGTTCGCATTACTGACCTGGCATTATTGCCATTACGAAAACATAGTATTCTTCCCAATTGATTGGAACGGAGATACCCATTCCAAATATGAATTTGATAAGGAACGATCGAGACAGAATTGGTGGCTGTGTTTCTTTTTATTATCATAATCGCCTTCAGTGCCGTCCAATAGACAACACAGAATTCACCCTCGAGGACACAATTTGGTGTTATTTAAAGCTTATATATGAGGAAGTTTGCATTATCGGTGTGTTCTATCGGTCTCCTTCATCTACAGAACCGTACAACGAACGGTTGATCCAAGTGCTTTGGCGCTTGACTCGCACTCAGCAAGCAACAATACTTATTATGGGCGATTTTAACCTGCCTAGCCTTTATCTCAGAATCGTTCACTTCCCACAAACGCTAGAATACCGTGTATTCATATATATATATATATATATATATATATATATATATCAGACACAACATGATACCGAACACCTGTTGTTTAAACTCATCACGAAAGCACGATACGAATAGGATCTGTATGCGCTTGTTTTTCTAACTAAAGTTTTATGGATGACATAATCGATACAAATAATCTACTTATTCATTATTTCGAAACCATTCCTGCTGGAAGTATTTCCGAAATTTTATAGCCTCCTAATTTATTCTCATAACGCCTGAAAGCTGATCAACATCGTCTGTGTCCTCTGTATTGCAGTTTATACACGAACGTCCGCACATGAGCCCCCACTCATTTAGACTAGGTTTGAACCCATGACCATGAATTGAAAAGCTCATTTGCATACATCTTCATCACACGTACAGCAAACTGTAATTGATCATGTTAGTCGTACCAACCTTACTCAACAGTGTCATACAAGCGCAAAATGCGGCATGACTTTAAAACCATGATCAATATCAAGAACTCCCATTTCGATGCATTTAGATCACTTACTTCCCGCGTCAGGTTACGTGCTGTTTGCACTCATCAGTTAGGGACAGCACAATCAGGAACCACATGCGCAATCAATCAAAAGACTTGAGAAATTAAAGAAAAATTACTGTATGTCTTATGGTCAAGTCTCAGATAAAAACAAAAAAATTCGTTTTTATTGATAATAAATGTATAAAATAAACGTTTTGATAACACCAAACGTGAAAATCAATTCAACGTATGATTCGAGAATTTGCGTACACCTCCGCAAATTCCATGGTGCTTCAGATCATTGTGCATAGATGAAAATACGTCCCGACAACAATGGTGATTGAACCAGATCTGAAAGAGCACTCTTCAAAAATGCACTATGTATGCGATCAATAATTCCGTACTCACGTAAATGAAACGTACGGGTTGAACTCAGTTTAGTAACTGAAACCTTACACTACTTTGTATATACGAACTTGTTAGATTCGGTAGTGCTAACATTGGTAACGACGTTATTGATTTAAGTGGTTAACCAAGAATCACTTCATGTGTTTGTGTGTTTGAACATCGTAGTTCGTTGCAACAGTGACATTCAGGTTATAACATTGTTTCAATTGGAGTATGGTATATGCCAAATCGAGCAGCAGGAAGAGGTCGGACACAATCAATTGAAAGGAATATCTTACACTTCAACTAAGGCAGTCTTCCGGGAAAATCGCCTAGCAGATACGAAGGCCATAAAATGTCAGTCAAAATGAAGCATATAAAATGCGCGTTATCAACAAGTGCTAAATTGTAATTCATTCTTGGCAGATGACATCGTAGATGGATGATGTAGTGGCGTAATTCAAGATTCCAGATTTAAATTTCCAGAATTTATGGTATTAAGAAGTTTGTAGCTGTACAACACCATAGGATAATTCCACAATATATCTATCTATAATATATATATAATATATATATGTTGAACTATTAGTTTGGTAAATGTTGTGTTATTAACGTGAATGTAGGGTGGAATTACTACGCATAAATCGTACGACAAGTTGTGCGCAGCCAATCGATGTGAAAATAATGAAAAGGGTTCATAATTCGATGTGTAATGACTGGCCCTCAAAGCAGTGTAACGATGATATTGACGGAAAGACAGAAACCAGAACTATGGTGCTTGTTGAAAACGACGTAGTTTTTCACATTGGTGTCTTTACGGTCCATCAGCAGCTCACATTGCAATAATACGATCTACTCGACAAACTATGAAGTTGCTTCTAGATATCATAGGCATAATCTTAATCATGGATACTTTAATCTGACAGAACCCTACTGCAGACTAACAAAAATACTCCAGATCCTCCAATGCTGCCATCTTCCCAGACAGATATCTTTGAAGAAATTCCCTTTTATAATCAAGTGGATAGCATTACAAGATACCGAGTGACAGATATAACTTCAATGCTCCATCTGATCTTGAGAACTGAAGAAGATTCTGCTAAATACATTACGTACGATTGCCCGCAGGGTTCGGACAACAATTTGCTCTTGAATTACGATTACGCGAACAAGCGATACAAGTAAAATTAACAGAAAGGTAATCCTATCTATTTTTATCAAACGCCTTAAGTTTGATTAACGATCGGCGAATTGAAAGCATCGAAGTAAACGAGCAGCGGTTCAGCATTTTGACGAAGCTTAACCGGGCAATCAATTCAAACTCAGCATTCGTACATAAACACTGTGGATGCATTCGGTTTCGGAATCCGCAGTCGTAGCAAACTCTTCATCGATAATTGAAAGCAACAGCAGTCATTATATCACACTCAATACGAATATATCATGATAAATAAAACAGCTAGCGTATCGGGTTATCCGACTTACCGTCTGCCCACAAATGTGGCTGGGCTTCACTTTTAAGTTTATGACACCGGGGTATAAAGATTATCGATCGTTCTGTGTGCGGGCATGAACTCGTCAGCTCGTATGAAGCGAAATCGACTCCGAAGCTGATTAAAAGTCGCTGGAAGTGGATAACGAAATTCGTCTTAGCTCATTGAGATTGGATCCGATTTTCCGGTCCAATGTGTCGAGCTGTTTAGAATGGTGGCAAAGTCAATCTAATATTCAGTGTTGCACTGAAACTAGCTTCATGGAGTCTAGTTTGTTTAAAATTAAAAAAATGTTCTTCTCCTTTTAAAGTAGCTTGTTTTGCCACCAGAAATGCTATGGTCACAATGCTTGGGTAAATGGAATCCAAAATGGCGTAATTTATTCAGATAGGACGAGATGTCAGTGAAGTAAATTCAAAAACCCTGGAGCACAGAAGGGTGCGGCCGCACAGCACTTGATTATTTTCTCTGTGTTCTGGAACACCAATAAGACCAAAACTGCGTTCCTCAGATATAATAAAATAATCGCCATTGAAAAGGATTGAACGTATCACCGTCGCTCGTTCGAGATGTCTTCAGACCATAATTTGAATGAGTGACGCGGTGTATGTACCGATTGCCAATTTTCAAAAGCGAAATTTGGGCGTATTTATCTGATGAGTTTGTTAAAATGTTCTCTAAATCGCAAGGCAAGCTTAGGTATGCACATTAGAGTAACGTCTAGACAATTTGCCGTGCCAGGTAAAACTTTAGTTCTGCACAAACCAGTGATTGGTAAATGTCTGAGTCTGATATTTGATGGGGTAAGCTTTTTTCGTATTACCCAGCTTCGCGATACTAAGATCAGGGACACACTGATTCATCGACTTGAGAGATATTTTATACCGCGTTTTTGCCAAGATAATGTTTGCAATTACGTTTCACAGACAACGGAAAAATCAAATAAACACACACACACACACACACATATATATATATATATATATATTACAACTGTCATTGTACAGATAGTGAAGTATAAACGGTTGTTCAGTGAATGGAGAGCATTCTGCCTGTGCTCATATCTGGAGTGAAGGATCCATGCTTCACTGCTATTCAGTAAATCATTCACAAAGCATACTGTGGTAAAACATTATCTGAAATCCAAAATGTTTATGTATGACCTAGATATACTAGTTCACTCAAACGGAGTTTGCGTCTGCTCTGATTATCGTCACATCAATCTAGGTTTATGAGTAGAATTGACCCTCAAACAAGCAGATGGAAACGTAGTTGTGGTAATACGTCCGAAAAAATTAATCTACTCAATCTGCGATTATCTTGAGCTTTTTAACAATTGATGGAATAAAATTAAATATCTTATTCCAGTTTAACACAAAAATTACATCGTCTAGAAAAAATATTGCATCGTTTCAAGGTCATATTTTTGAACGTGTTGTTTATCAAGATTACGTAGTGAACTTACACATAATCCTTTTGAAAGTCCTTTAGTAACTTGACTTCATTTTTAAGGAATTTGTTTCATTGTGTTATTGATGATGAAGAACGGCATATCTTTGGCGGCAATAAGGTCACCGATTTCTCCAAAGGTATATAATACGATCTTTGGATTGCTAGCCATAAGCGTGACCATGATCAATAGTCAAGATGTCGGAGCGCACCAGAGAATTTCTGGATTGTTTTGCTTCGCACGTAAATGTCGTTTCTTTTTCAATCACAAAACGCTGCGATTCCGAATAAATGTGAAATTCCGGTTTGCCTATCAAGTTGTAAAATTGGCGACAATGTTATGAATAATATGTATAGAGAAACGGTTGTTATCAATCTACAAATATTGAGAAATGATGATTCAGAAAGTTTGAAGTCCAAATCAGCAATAACACATTCCCATTTTTGCGTCAGTGTAAAACGATACATTAATAAGAAATCCTCCTTTGACTCATATTGCTCAACCAACCGGGACAATTGAATTTTCGGTTTTGTACGGTGGACCCTTCAGGTAAGTCCTGGAATAATACGCGACCAACTGCTGCATCAAGTTGATGAATCGTTTCAATGTTTTCGTTTATGTTTCGCGTGTATTGTGTTCATTTCGACTGTGTACCCATGCGAGTTGCACATCGGGTTTTAATTTTTAATTTATTTCAAATTTATTTCAACGCTTAGTAATGAATAATCTGAATAAATTTTAGTGACCTCACAGTTTCATGGACGGTTAATGGTAAACCAGTCGATGGACTTGCTCTAAGACAATCAGTCAGCACATCGGGCCAAGCTTTTACGATTGATGTGACAAAGCCAACCGGAAGACGTGAAATTGAGTGTTTCATTCACGGCTCATTTGGTCGAGCGGTTTCAAATCCGACCATTGTACTGCCGATTAGTGAGTTATAATGAATTACAAAATAACGATGTTATATGATACTTTGAAAACTATCTGGCAATGCCAAAATATACCAATAAAACTTGTTATAAATAAATGATGTGAACTAATTTTGAATACGAGTTTTGCGCCTAACATCTACTTTAATATCGAGTGCTCCTACGATTCCCACGGGACAAGAGAAAGCCGATTGCTGAAAGACGTTATACTCTTGAGATAAATAAGAAAATATACGTCTATCTAATGTCGGTAAAACCAAGTAGCGACGAAACGGTTTATAGACACTTCTGTGCGGTTTTCCCTAAGATCTTATTTTTCAATAGAATTCGTGCAAGACAGTAGGATTTAAGGCTTTACTACGTAATGCTCGTTTAATTGACCATTGAAAATTTCCTATAAATGCGATGTAGTCGCGGTTCGAACCGTTCAAATGCAATCCTTTCGGAACCCGAATTATTACGTTGTTGGTCTTCAAACCGCTCTCTGCTATTGTGTTGCACTGGATAATATTGTTCTGTGCATCATCCGAAATCTCGCTAACTCCGTTTCGCACCCCCATACTATTTTAATGCGTTTGTGAATGTTTCATTATTCCCTAAGAATCTGAATAATTGATCATTGCTATAATACTATTGCAAGTTCCATTATTATTATTAATAATAGAAAGTTGCTTTTATAAGAACGATTACAATTTCATCAAAAAATTTGACCTGTTCCTATTTTTTATGTTTTGATTTTCGTTTGAAGCTTTTAGCCCGGGAGCTACCCGATCGTTGCCATACCGTAACCACCTTGTGCTCAGTTGCTGGAAATTGGACGATAGATATCTCGCAAGGGAGAATATATTTCCAATGCTCAGAATAAATGAAAAAGGTATAAATTAACCAACACATATTTGACATGGACTAGGAACTTTTGGCTGCATCTTAAGCAGATATATTTGAAATAGCTCGAATAGGAAAAACTTGATTTTCAATGAATTTCATATCATTTGGATTCAAATTTGTCTAATACAAATCTACGTTGCAATTAACATCAATAAATTTGGACATTTATGTTATGTATCTAATAATAATAGGACTTTACACGTTCGTAGCTCTCAATCTTGAAATCAGAAACAAAACAGAACAAAAGTGTAAAAGAATTTTTAAGTAAGAGTCTAGAGTCCTCGATATGTTGCAAGCGATTTGGTTGGTATTTATAGGACAACAATAACCTAAAGTTAACATATATTGAGCCGAAAATCGTTTTCTGCACGTAGCATGTGAGACATGCATGGACCGGAAACTATGTGACCTTATCAACATGCTTGAAATTCAAAGCCATGTTATGGCATTATCATTCACCCGACACCTTTCATTTTGAAGTTTTGAACGTCTGTTGTCTTGCTTGAAACTACAATTGTTTTACCGGTTTATATTTGTGAGTGATTAAGCTTCGTAGTTTTGGAATTCCAAATGGATTTCGAGGTTAGCTTCGATATATCGAACGTGTCGATGTGAATATTTAGCCTGTACTCGTGGATATGGAGGACGTTAGTTAAATTTCAACAAAGGAAGGAACTCCATTTTTTGACACCATATGCAATCGTTCACGGTGATGTTGTACCGTGTCGACTTACTAAATACGTTAATTCGTCACAAAGCCAACAGCGAATTAATGAGACCATAATTGCGCTCGTAGAATTTAGTTCTTGCTGTTTACTCGAATGGATATTCAAGAGCGGCTTCATCATAGTGTGTTTCTTCTGTCGGTAACACACTCGTTAAGAAAGTACACAATTTGTTTCCCATTAGCATATGTGTGAATGAATTCTTTTATGGTGACGTTATTTTGTGTGATAGACCAAAAATACATTTCCCGTAACATCCCTTCACATACGCGTTCAAAATGGTAAATTTGAAGATTACGAAAAAACACTCAGATGGTATCTGAGTTAATACAGTGTGAACAGTATGTGTTTAATTTTTCAACCACGGAAAGCATTTAAATGATTTCAAGAAAAAAACTAGGTACCATTATCTGAAACGAACGATCTTAAACCATCTTATCGTCCAAAATCATTTTAGTGCATTGATCGTAGCCGGTAGGAGTAAGTCATATTTTTCCGGCCTTTGTGATTTGGCACCAACGATCACCACAACCATCGTGGGATTGATCACATCATCAACGGCTTAATAAATACGTTCACAGTGGCAGGTTGAAGACTCGGAAACATTGTGGCTATCATTACCAATTATAATCAACTCAACAACGTATTCCCCTAATAATGAAGAAAAACTATGCTCCAGTCTGCATTGCAAAGCTTCCGAACTACGAAATGCGGTCGTGTTTCGCTTTTAATATCTGTAAGTGTGCCTTACAGCACATTGACGTCATCTTGGTTCAGTTAGGCTGGTGACAAGGTAATAGTAATTGTGTGTTTTTAAACTTCATAGTCCAGGGTAAACTTTATCTGCTCAAATGATTTTGTATATCGGTGTAAGGGATTCAACATGTTATGAGTTTATAATAGTCAGCAAAGAAGGATAAATGGTGACCGTATCTTGGTTTGCGGAAACGTCTAATATTGAAAACTATACCGAGCGCGTAATTTTTATTTGCTTAATATTCAGATGAGCCTCAGATAATTTCCGAGAGTTATTTAAAAGGATTAAGTGTGCAATGCAATCGCACCAATTTACTTCTGATATACTCTTTAATTACTATTATTTAATTTACATCCTAATTATTTTGCGTTGCAAGGCGATAGCGTTTTTTAATAATGATTATTTTAGTTTTCGAATCTTCAACAATGGCGTAAAATGCGTAATAAAGCGCAGATGTTCTGAATCACCATTTTTCGATATTTGTAGATTAATAACAATCATTTATCTACGCATATTATTCATAACATTGTCACCAATTTTACAACTTGATAGGCAAACCTGAATTTCTCACTGAGTCGGAATCGCAGCGTTTTGTGATCGGAAAACAAACGAGATTCACGTGTGAGGCAAAAGAATCCAGGAATTCTACGGACCGTTTCACTATCTTGACTATTGATCATGGTCACGACCAGCAATCTGAAGAACATTTTGATTTGTAATCTTTGATACGTGCCGAGAACGAAATGGTACGATGAACACCTCTCAGTGATATCAAATATTTTGATAAACACAGCAGAAATGAATACAATACACGCAAAACATAAATGAAAACATTGAAACGATTCATCCACTGGATGCAGCATTTGGTCGTGTATTATTCCAGGACTTGCCTGAAGGTACACCGTACAAAATTGAAAATTTAGTTCTCCTGGTTGGTTCAGAAATGTGAATCAAAGAAGGATTTTCTATTGATATATCGTTTTGCATTGACGGAAAAATGGAAATGTGTTATTGCTTATTTGGTCTTAAGAAATAATCATTGTTAGCGAAATATAAATAAATATTAAATAAAACCTGTTGCATATTATGTAATATCTATTAGAAATTCAAGTTAAAATAAACGTGGACACACCTGGCGTTCCGACATCTTGACTATTGGTAATGGTAACACATATGACCAGCAATCTGAAGAACATTTTCGAGTGTAATCCTCCGTGCGTGCTGAGAATGCAATGGCACGATGAACACCTCTCAGTGATAACAAATATTTTGATAAACTAGGAATTTTTTCGGGGATTACGGTGACCTTATTACCGCTAAAGATTTGCCGTTCTTCATCATCAATAATACAATCAAACACACGCCAAACATGTTGAACGCCTAGTGGAAAATTCCTTACAAATGAAGTAAACTTACTAAAGGACGTTTCAAAAGATTAAGTATAAGTTCACTACGTAAACTTGCTAAACAACACGTTCAAAAATATGACTGGAGAGGTTTGCATAATGGCTGGGTGCACAGATACAGAAGTTTATTGAATGAGCAAATTCCGCACTTATTTCTACGCACATTAATTGATTATGCCTGAAAATATCGCGTCGATAATATTTAACCTTGAAACGTTGCAGTATTTTAATTAGACCAAATAAAATCTTTAATTTTATTCCATCAATGGTTAAATAAGCTCACCATTATCGCAATTACCGCATGCACTTGAAAAAGTCGAGCGGTTACCAACCATTAAACATCTAGATTTTCCCGCTTCTCTTGATGAGCTCAATAGAGCAATCGACCGCTTTGCGATAAAAAAGGCCTCTGGTGACGAAGGAATTCCACATGTGCTCATCTAATGCTGTAGAACAACATTATTACACCGTCTCCTCTATTTGGTTCTTTAGTGCGGGCAGGAGGAGTGTGTCCCACAAGAGAAGCGAGACACAAGCTCATCACGCTTCCGCAGGGTAAGATCAACTGTTGACATGATCTTCTCCCTGAGAAAACTTCTAGAAAAGTGTCGGAAACAGCGTATGCGATTATACGCTGTTTTCATTGATTCAATGGAGGCATTCGACTACGTCAGCAGGGAGGGTCTTTTCCAAATGCTTGATCTGATAGGCTACCCCCCAAGGCTGCTCAGACTCGTTATTTCTTTTCACTCAGGCATGAAAGGCTCAGTCCATTTTAAATGTTACAGTTCAGAAGCCTTCGAAATTCGCCGAAGCTGTTCGGTCTTTTCTTTGCTCTGCTTCTGAAGCACGCTTTTAGTGAGAGAACTGAAGGCATTCATCTACGCACGCGCAGTGATGGCAAGCTTGTCAACCTGAACGTGTTGAGAGCACAAGCGAAGAACCTGAAAAGTGTTAATACGTGACCTGTTATTCCTCGACGATGCAGCCATTATAGCTTACTCCCGAGGACACTTCCAGTCGATAATTGAATCCTTTTCGTTAATATGAAAAGACTTTTGGCTAACAATCCCATGGCCAAGAGATTGTATCGCATCCAATCGTCAGTGTTGAAAACTGTCAGCTTGAACCAGTACATCACTTCACATATATTGGTTTAACCATTGCGGATAACTACTCGCTAGACACTGTAATTGATAAACGGATTAGCAGAGCAGAAGACATTTTGTCCCGATTAAACTCTCGTGTTTGGTGTAACCGCAAGTAATCTGTGAAGATAAAGATGATGGTATACTGCGCGTGCTTACTAAATGCTGTACTGTAGGGAAGTGTAACATGTACCACCCACGCAATAAACTAAAGGAAGCTGAAATGATTTCCATTTACGAAGCATCCGTCGTATCTTGAACATATCATGGACTGACAAAGTGACTATTATCCAAGTGCTTTCAAAATCTGGTTTATAGAATATTTCCCACCTGAGGTGGCTTGGCCAAGTCTACAATAATGGAAATGGTCATATTCCGAAAGATCTACGTTATGGTGAGTTGCAATCAGGAAGTCGGCCATTGGTCAAAACGAACTTGTAAGAAGAAGACGTTTGCAAAATAGATATGGATGCTTTGACACCGCGAGTTAGGAAGAACTTAAGCTTTCCCGCTCACTTTGCTGGTGAGGAGCGGGTACAACGCTTGGCTGTTGAACGCCACCGGCGTAAAACTGACGCCCAGCAACCGAGATTTGCCTAGAAGAAGAAGAAGAAAAATAAGAAGAAAAATGGCTTTATTCTAGTACACGAATTTTTTAGCAATACTATTAATTTGACCACACGAAATAAAATGTAAATTTTTTTAAAAAGAAGACGTCAAATAAGGATGATCCTACTTCAGTTATTATGCTGTCAGTTTCTTCTTCAAATCGAGAATAACTTTTGTATGATCAACCAAATATCGAGCCAGGTAAGGAATAAAAGAATTTTTGAATTTCTCAGTTCTTGCATACGGGACAATATGTTGACTACGCATAGCTGGGGACGATCTACAAGCCATAAGGACCTCATGTAGTGGGTGTGCATTATCAGACGATATGAATCTGGCCAATCTGTCACATTCATGAAAGTGGTGTTCGACGATCATATCACAAATTTACTCGGTAGAGGAAGAGCTCAATCTTGAAATTAATTTGATTCCTGTTCTGATCATCAAAAAATCCTTTTCAAAAAGACCAGTAAAAATTAGGGGATGCGTAGATTGACATGGGAACAATGCAGGAAATAAACAAAACATCTAACTACATCAGGAGGAACAGCTAAAGGACGCAGACAAAATGCGTAAAATGACAACCTTCTAACCTTCAAGTACTGTGTAGTCACAAGATCGGTCCATTTGAGACTCTGTGATAAAATGACGACAAGATACTTGATAAATGAAATTGGAGCCATGTAAGGAAATTGTGAGAATTCCTTCGAGCGGAGTTTGACGACGCTGACAATCCAAGTTTATAAATATAACCTCTTTGCATTTTCGAGGATTTACCGATAAGCCGAGTGAGAATGACCACTGGCCAATGTTATTGACAATAAACTCAGATGTAGGAGAGTCAGCACGTCTATGGTGGTCAAAAACAACAGCAATGTCATCAGCATATTTTAGAATAATAGTGAAATGAAAGCAAGGAAGATCAGAAATGTAGATAGAAAATAAGAAGGAGGGAATTATTGCGCCTTGTAGAACAACGCAAGAAATCGCTACAGAATAGGAGACTTTACCATTCACCGCAGTATACTGCACGCGGTCCTTAAAATAGTACGATATCCAGTGAACTAGGTTCAGAGGTACACCAAAATCATGAAGGTTTTTGAGCAAAGAACTTTTCATAACACTATTTAAAGCAATAAGACAATCTTGCAATAAGACATGCTCGAATAAATGCACACTGACGTTGGATTTCATTTATCTATTCGTTGCATCTATTAGAGATGAACATTTGCGTTTCGACCATAGTCTAACCGTTACTATTCTGTGCAATGCAATATATCGAATGTACGTGTTTGGATAACACAAAACACCAAATTCTAGTTTGAAGGAGACCATCCCCACATCTGACCTAATATTCGTTCAAACTTAACGATTTTTTCGGCGACACTGATAATCTTCAATGCGATATTCAAGGGGATCATGAACGTTCTTTCACTTAGAAAACACGCTGGCTTTGAACAAATGGTAATCCCGTTCGAGATTACGGTAAATCCGCTGTCTAATGAAATACCATGCATTCAATGCCTACGGATAAGAAAAAAGTAGAAGAATAATGCGATAAACTTAGACCGCAATCGTTCAATAGGCAGTGCCCTTTTGCGACGCTCTCGTGAATCAAATGGTATAAATGGCCTTCGATATGGTTACGTTTCTGAAGGTATTATGATATGTTTCGAACGAGTTTTTGAGCAAGGTTGACTTTTAAAGAGACCCCCCAGTGGGTAGGAATTATCATTGAGGATTGTATTGTATACAAGAGAACACGGCGGGGACATGACGAACTAAACACTTCTGAACGTCCAAGTCCAGTTTCAACATTGTCATAGTCATCTCCTCATTCACCTCAAATGCACCAGTTGAGTCCTTTCGATACATTGTTTGAACCATAGTGAGCGCAGACTGAGAATTCATATGGCTGCCCCATCAAACAGATAGGCTAGGATTTACTACTGTCAACTTTGGTGGGTTTTAAACACTCGGCTTTTCGATTTCCGCCGACTGATGAATGTTCATTTCGTTTGGCAGAAATGTAATAATGAATTTGAGCTTTTAAATAATACAATCTTGTATTTGAACTTAATCTTTTTTAAAGAAATTTTGTGTAACTGAAGTCGATTTAAAAAAACCCGTTGCCTCAAGAATCCATCTGTTTTCGGTATCGAAACATCAAAGAAAATAAATTGTCCATCATTAAATTCAGAGACTATGTGAAATGCAGGATAATTTTACAGTTCATTCAGTTTTTCTTTCCGACATGTGCATTTTCCAACTCACGAGTTGTCCCCACTAGATCATGAACAAAAATGCTTTTTCCATGCATTTCCGTCACACACACATAACATTATCGGTTTCGTGTATTTATGCGCTCCTAAGATTGGGACAGTAAAATCCGAATCCACATGTGATTAGATCAATGGGAAAATGTTGCTCTGTGATATATTGTATCAAAGAGAAGCAATGTCTTTTCGCAGCCGAGGAGCCCAGACCTGTACCGCATACTCCATCGTAGGGCGAAGGTAGAAGTTTTTATCCTTGGTAACGTTACTAGCGAGAATCTTTTAAATGTTCTTCGAAAGATACTCAACAATCTGTTGGCCTGTCGATATATATTCTGAAAGTGCACCATGCTCTTCAGGTTTCCACTAATCCATTCTCCAAGATCTTTTTCCAACGAGCTCCATGTCAAGTTTTCATTTCCCAATCGATATGTCCAAGGAACATTCTTGCCAAGATGGATCATCTTACGTTTTCGTATGTTGAATGTCATATCAATCATGGCCGCCCAATTTGACACGTTGACCAAATCCCTTTGCAGTTTCTCACAATCATCTGTAGAACTAATGCGCGCTCAAATATTCATAGCATCCGCGAACAGGACTATTTTTGATGATATGATGGGCGTTAAATCTTTTATGTATATTAGAAAGAGAAGCGGGCTTAGCATGGATGCGCTGGTGGTTTTGAACATTTTAATTTACTTAACCTGACTTTAACTCGGGCGTGGCGATCTGAAAGGTAGTTGCACAACCATGAAAGGAGTGGTTCACACACTCTTAGATGTATCAGTTTTTGACGAAGCAAATGGTGATTGACTCTGTCAAAAGCTTTAGGAATGCATAAGTAACATACGTGAATGCAAGAAATGCTATCCAACTCCTTCGTCCGGTCGACTAACGCAATGACAAGATTCGTTAGACAAGAGAGATAACATCAAAATCAATGCTGCCTCGGCGAAAACAAATTACACAATTCAAAGTGTGCAACCATCATTTCCGAGACTATACGTTCCATTACCAATAACAGGTAATGATGTGACGGGACGATAAATTGCAGCGTCTGGTCGGCAGCCTCCTTTGAATATAGGTTTAATAACGCCGGACTTCCAATCTTTCGGTAGCACTAACATAAGCATCGAATGGTTAAATAGGATGGAAAGCCAATGTATTGTGGTGCTCACATCACATTCCTTACACACCACTACCGGTTTCTGGCTGTTTGCCGTCATCAGGTTGAGACAGTGAGATCTGGTTCAGTGAGACTTAAAACAGTGAAAAATCTGTAAACAATGTTATATTTGTATGCCACTGTTATAGAGGGTTATACCTGAGAACCACGATGTTTATATACAGAATCACAAAGTGATTCCTGGCCAAGCTCTCTAGGCGCATGTGAAAGACCAATGTATTGTGGTGCTCACATTCCCATCACTTACACACCACTACCGGTTTCTGGCTGTTTGCCGTCATTAGGTGGGGACAAT
>JACCGJ010022864.1:0-70923 GCA_013407085.1 Atriophallophorus winterbourni
TAGCAATATATAACAAAGTATAGCGAAGTTTAAGCAAAGTATAGCAAAGTAAAATCGAAATTATCTTTCATGTAAGAAGGTAACAACTTGTTATTGTAAATTTGTCATTTTAAAGACCTGATAAAGTGGCGATTCTCCACATGGCTGAACGAAAGGTTGGCACCGTCAAGGTAGACCATGATCTCCAGGTTGGTCCTCAGCTGGAGAGGACTCTTCCGGTTGTACTTCTTGGTTTTGGATGACTCCCCGATCTTGACTCGCCCAGAGCTGGGAATGCTGCTGCTTCTTCTGGAGAAGAAAAGAAAGAGATACAGTTGAGCTTCATTTCCAACAAACTATTGCAAAGTATAACGATGTTCATGCACAGAATTTGGATGTACTATGCAATCTATAACAAAGTATAAGGCGAGTTATTGCGAGGCCGAGTCTTTGTCCTTGTCCGACTTGTGGTGCGTCTTCGGGGGGCTCATGATGAGACTATGATGAGACAATTAAATTTTCATCCTACTTATAGTCCTCCAACTACGCCCGCAAAAGAAACAAACGCCCGGGCAAGGCGGCAAGCACCCACGCAGAGCGGTAAACACCCAAGCAGATCAAAACACCCACGCCCTTCGCATCCGGCCACACACCTACGCGAATACATTTAAAATATTAAAGTACAAAAAAGTACAACCCTTTGTCTACTGACGGTAACTCTAGTTACCACCTCAAATGTTAGCTTATAGCAATTAAACAAGCAGTCGGTTGCTCAGTAGCTTACGTCGGTACCTTCAGTCACCATCGGAGTGCACTTGTCTGGCGGTGTCTTTCATCGAATCCTCGCAGGACTCTTTTTAGAGCCAGTCGAGGATCAGCAAGTGTCAACATCAAAAACAATTCCCGTAGACAAAGGGTTAAATATTAAAGTACTATATGAATACTCTTCGCTTTTAGCGAAGACTTCGCTAATATTCGTTTACGGCGAAGTTTGAACTTGCACTTCGTTTTAAGCGAAGCGAAGTATATCGAATTTTTAGCGAAGTTTTTTTGCCCTTCGCCATGGCGATAGCGAAGCGAATATTCAACAATATTCGCTTCGCTTCGCAACTTCGCTTCGCTTTAAATCCCAAAGCGAAGTATTCGTTATTGTCTGGGGTGGACACGTTTAGGTCATAGTTTTGCGGATTATTTCAGTCTGCATTTTCTCCTTCAATATGTCAAGCCGTTAGTCTGTGTTACGGACCAGTTCACATATTTACCGTGCATTCGTCACACCTACATTATACAATGATACATTTATGCGAGAATCACCTTTCTGAATCTGTCTACAACGTTCTGTCACAGTTTTCAGACGGTAAGTTCACTAGCCATCAGCGCCAATCACGTACCCTACAACGTTGCTCAGGATTCTGTCCTGGAAACCACTAAGGCTCTAGCCAGTTTTTATTCACGAGTTTTCACCCAAATGATGCATTGCTAACATCGGAATTGTCAGCAACAATTGTGCCAGAGACTATAAGTGATACATGTATCAATTCTGGAATAGTGCGGCACCAATTACGCAAGTTGAATGTCAACAAGACCCCTGGAGCCGATGGAATAACACCCGAAATCCTAAAGTTATGCAACAGTCAATTGCATTAAACACTGTGATTTATTCAATCAAAATTTGAGGGAGGGTGTTGTACCGGCTGACTGGAAGAGGGGAATCACAACAGCTATCTAAAAAAGTGGCTCTCGTTCTCACCCAGCAAATTACCGCTCATTTACACTCATTTCAGTGATCTTCAAAATTATGGAGCGAACTGTGTGTTAAAGGATCGTGAATCATCTCGAAACTCAAAATCTTTGTCCAGAGAGCAACATGGATTTCGGAATACACATTCTTGTTGGACTGACCTACTGGTTAACACAGAAAACGATTGCTCGTCGGTCGCGATACATTTATATATCTTGGCGAAACAATGAGTCTTGTGCGATAAAACGACTCTATGCAGAAGCGAATCGAGAGTAAATGACTACCCATTATGGCGATCGTCGCAAACACTTGCGAAAATGAATTAATATGTTGCACACATCACCACCACTCACGCAACGCTCTCGTTTACATTATGATTCATAATTGTACAGCAATCATGCATGCAAAGAAATGAGTGCAATCGGTTAGAGTAGTTTTGGCTAACGTTTCACTTCTGACACAGAAGCTTCGCCAGACCAAGGGTGATAGTCAGGACAGGGAACATAATTAAGTAGTAGTCAATCCACCACCACATATTTAACCTTACCGCTAAGCAGCTTATAGTACGCTTACCGTGAGTCACGTCTCGTGGGAATGACCAGGATCAGTGGTCCATTTTCCTCGCAGTGTGTATCCAAATCAATCTGATACAAGTGAACACGGTCAAGGTCAGTTGACACAGCCGCCCACATACGTAAAAGTACATAACTAACGGGGCTAAGGCTATTTTTGAAGAAAAACAAAAATCTAATTAACCGGATCAATGCACCGATCAGTGAATAGGAACATTCTAGAAAATTCTAGGAAATTCTAAACTCATATAATGCCACTGAGTGCGTAACCGCAGTTTTCACACAACAAATGATTCTTCAGCTCAAAAATCGACGATCAAAACTCTACATCGCATTGCGAGCTAATTAATCCAAAATGATATTCTACAATATTCGAGGCAGTACGTTGAGTTCTCTGGTAATCGGAGGATTTTAAATGAGAGGAATCGAATCTGTGATTTCAAAAATAACTTGTAATGTTTTAGTGAGATTCCCTTGCATTAGTCGACTGATAGTAATTATCAAATGCTCTGAAAATCTATGAAATTGTGCGTTCAGACAACACTGCTTTTATTGCAGTAATTTAATGCTGGTGGGATAAACTTGTACAAACTGTAGCTACTTTTATTGTACGAGTTTTTATTTAATTTTTCGTTTTCCAATTACTTGTGAATTGTTTGAACTAAGTGCTTTCTTTTGTTTTTATACACTTAATTTTCACTGTTTTGGTATTGTTAGGCTTGATGAATTTTAGATCATTAAACACCTTTAATTACCATGAATATTAACTGAAAAATACATACAACATGATAAGATGATTGTCATCAATATTTTTATAGTGTAATGATTGGCAGTCATTTTGTTAGGCCAGAGGCATCCTCCGTTTGTGTTAACAGAAGCCCGAGATAAAAAATATAAGCCACAGATCGCAAAAGTACTTTGCAATCTAAAACCTAATGAGTGTATCGGTTCCGAAAGCTCGAATATGTATGGTCACGCAGTCATCAAAAATATTTATTCTGGAATACGCAATAGACTTATCAAAAACAAAGGGTGATAAGGTAAAACATGTAACCTTTCAAGTCCTAATTAGGACATTAAGATGGCGCCATCTGTGATAGGATTTTATTGAGCTTCGAATAAAAGCGCAATATTTTTACAAGTTTTTCTGTAATCCTTGAAATATGGTTAAATCTTAATTAATTCTCGCGCAAATACAATTTATGACGACGTCATCTAATAATTTTAATCAAAAAACACTTTTTGTCTAGTGATAGACATATTAACAATATTCTTTTCGATGCTATTTTTGCCTTACGTGACTCACATAATAAGAGCGCTCGTGGCTTTTAATTCGGTATCTTCTATATCAAGCAGCGAATCTTCGAGTCTCATAAATTTTCGTGGGAGCAGAAGAATCTATGCAGAAGGAAATGAAACGAATGAAGCTAATAGAGTTGGGGAAAATTACTACAAATTATGGGCATCATCGCAACTACTGGGGAACATAAATCAATCTGGTATACACATATTCACTATTTAATATGGACTATCATTTTCATACTGTTTGATTGTATAAGTTTCAAACAGCCAGATTGGTATTGTAGTTTGTTTAATATTACACTATGATTTGAATAATAATAGACGTTGACAAGTCTCACTGTTTCTGATCTTAGTCTCCGCCCGCAGACGGTTACTAGTTAGTTACAGGTCGGGGAAAACAACAACTTTAGTCCTCTTGCGGATGCACTTTTAGCAGTTCACATGTGACCCACAGTGGCCACAATCACATGACTCAGCTTTACGATGCTGTCGATAAATAAGACTTGTGCTTGAGGCTTTGTCGAGAAGACTTCGAAAATTCAAGGCTTGTTCCAGACAGTTCCGTGGAGTGGCGAATAAAGTGCTACTTAGTCAAAAGATTCGGTATTAAAAACTCCAGATAATTCTCGCAAATCGAAAAAGTCGTTTGCGAGCGAAACAAAAAAGCTGAAGAAAATTGAAATCCACCATTGTCAATATTTTAGTATTTTACCGCGTTTTACATAACGCATAGCATTAATCAGTTTATTGTTTAGGCCTATATTAACTGTTGTAGAACGATAGATCACTCCAATAGTGCATTGTTTTCCTAATGTAAGTGTCAGAGAGCACCAACGTGAGAAAAACATACCAAGGGTCTGGTCGTTCATAACTACAGATAAATGATTGCTAGCAGTAGAGTGCTGCGAAATCCCCGGAGCCTGATCAGGAACCAATCGTTCGACTTGACCGACCGACCTTGAGTGAAGTATTGATTACTCCGATGGTGTTAGCGCAGCACTTACGAAAATTAAACGTTAAGAAATCTCCAGGACCAGACGAGATAAATCCAAAGCTGTTCAAAACGTGTCATGCTCAGCTATCTGAACCTCTATCATGAATGTTTATTAATTTGCTCCAAGCTTGTGTGGTGCCAAAAGACAGGAAACTGAGACAAATAATACCCAT
Source organism: Atriophallophorus winterbourni (assembly GCA_013407085.1). Taxonomy (NCBI): domain Eukaryota; kingdom Metazoa; phylum Platyhelminthes; class Trematoda; order Plagiorchiida; family Microphallidae; genus Atriophallophorus; species Atriophallophorus winterbourni. The sequence continues at coordinate 4,762 of JACCGJ010022864.1, forward strand.
TTACAATGGTGGTTGCTGTTCTGATGTTAAAAATTACAGACCGGTGACATTGCTGTCTTCGGTATCAAAAGTTTTTGAGCGAATAATAACCGGAGGAATCGTGCAACATCTGGAAACGAACCAACTTTTGGCAGTTGCCCAACATGGATTTCACAGAAATCGCTCTTGTCTAACAAATTTGCTGACGAGCTTAGACGATTGGACGAGGGTTGTAGATGCGAGGGTCTGTATTCATGCGTGCTACCTGGACATTTCTAAAGCGTTCGACAGAGTTGATCACAATTTACTCTTGAAGAAGCTAAATAAACACGGTGTCGTTGGAGGACTATACGAATTAATAAGAGATTATCTCAGCAACAGACACATCCGAGTTCGTGTGGACGGCTTATTATCGAAGAACATCGATGTCACTAGCGGAGTTCCACAAGTCTCCGTGCTTGGTCCAAAGCTGTTTCTAGTCTATATGAACAATATACCAATACCACATGATAGTAAGATGGTTTTTTTTGCTGACGATATAAAAGTATAGAGGCAAATCAGAAATGCTGACGATTGTATCTAGCTGCAAAACAATTTGTGTGCTTCGTTCAGCTGGTCATCCGAAAATTAACTGTCATTGTATATGCAAAAGTCGAAGATGATTCAGTTTGGTCGTGACCTTGGCTTTTTCTATCCATACAAGCACGGCGACATAAACCTGGAGTACACCGAATAAGAAAAGGACCTCGGTGTCCTGATTTGCGGCAGTTTGAAAAATGGTCTACAATGCGAAACCGTTTACAAAAGCGCGTCTCGGCTGCTCGGCATGTTACGGCGGATATTTAAACGTTTTTCCCCGGGGTGTTTTCCTCTCATGATGAATACATACATACACCCGGTTCTAGATTATGCCGCACAAGCATGGACACCATGGCTCCAAAAAGACAGCTTACTCCTGGATCGCATATACCGGAGAGCTTCTAAGCTTGTCATTGGTCTCGAAAATATGTCATTCGCCAGGCGACTCAGACAACTGGAAATGAGGACACTTGCACAAAGGAGAATGCGAGGTGATCTCATCCTCGCATACAAAATACTCACTACTGTTTCCCACCCCTTGGATATATTATTACACCTTCGAACTTCTGGAAACAGCCGTGGCCATGGTTGCAAGTTGGAAATACCACATTCCAAACGGAACTGCCGCAGGTATTTTTATTCGGTACGTGTGTGCTTTGCTTGGAATTCCCTACCTTCTGATTTGGTAAGCTCAAACAGTTTATCTATATTCAAACCAAAACTTGACGATTATATGAGAGCTAATCCGAATTCTGCCCCAAACTATTAACCTATTACCTCCCATAACAGTTCGCATGAGTATAATTTCGATATATTAAAGCTTGTATATCAATTAATTTAGAGCGATTTTTTTAAATCTCATGTGCATATCAGGGAAATATACCTAATAGATATAGCATGAAGGTTATATATGCGTATATACAGACAGATAATTAAGAAATCAGTTATTTTTAATTGATCACATATGAGATCGCCGGGAGGTAATGGGTTAATAAACTATAATCGTCCCATTGATTTTGATATTTTGATACTTAATATACATTTCCTATAGTTCCACTCTTTGGTTATTGTAAAGTTAATTGCTTTTTTAACTATAAATCTTGAATCTTGAATCTTGAATCTGGCCATTTGCACTTCGTCTTGCAATCTGATGGACCTTATTTCTAGCTGCTCTTAGAAGTCGTAAGTTTTCATCTGTTGGCATACCTCTGAACTTTAAGAATGCTAACCGTTTTTCATCCAACAAAGCAGTCATCTCAGATGCATTTGCTTTGAACAAGTCGCTCGTGCTAGCTTTCCTCGGACCGAAATTGGAAAGTGAGACCCGGCATATGCAAGGTTTTATCGATTTCCAGTTTTGTGAAGCCGATTGAAGTGGGTTTGTCTTATTAAATCTTTTGCGTCATGTTATGTCTGTATTGCACTATTGTTGGCCCAGCCCGTGTGGTCAGAGAGAACGCAACCGTCACTGAACTCGTGTATTCACCGAATGCGAGGAGTATCACAAGTGATCGAATGTGTGAATGTCACAGTGAGCGAAAATCATAATTTGAACTCACCATCGATATTGATTGATGAATAATCGATAGTTCGTTCACTGTCTATACGACAGGGGGTGCCCTCCTAACACCTCAGATTTCAGTCGTCCTGAACTTGAGCACTAGATTTTAGATTCAAGAGGATAAATCTCGATAGATCTTGTCAAAACTGAGGCACATGGAATATGTAGAGTTCTCTCTCATGTACATTTAAATTTCAAAATGAAGGGAAGTAAATTCTTGCTCATTCGGCTTGATAGACCAACAAGAAAATTCAAGGTATTGAATTTTCTTAGGTCAGAAATTAGCTCAGAAATGTTCTGGGATATTGTAAGTGAATGAAAGAACATATGCTCAAAGTTTTGAAAAACAAATGATATTATGGGATTTGGGAAAATATGGTCTTAAAATCATGTAGTATATTTCAAGTTGGTTGTATTCGAACTAAAATTGTTCCCGGCTACGCGGGCACGAATGGAATTAGTATAGAATTCACGGTTTAGTTGGGAATGTGTTTCTGCCATTGTCTAACCGTGTGTGTGATATTATAGGCGTGCCTAGTTGTAGGAAAAGCATTTATTGAGAATTGTAAGTGGTATAGAACCATCTGTAAAGGACGAAACAGAACCGAAGGTTTCACCAATCCCGATCGAAAATATGATGCTCCAGCGAAATAGGGAAACAAACGTCTTGCTTTTATTTCGTAACGTCAGAACTCTATTGACGACAGTTTGCTCTAATTTAAAAGCGATGGATTAAAAAACGGATAAAAGAGATGAAATCTTGTAACGTGAAACTATCTTGTCAACAATCTTTTTCATGTTACTCATTCAAAGTAGACATTAGGTTTGTCAAAGGTTTATCACAATAATCTGGTTTACATAATTTTCCGTCGACCTTGAAACAGCGGACTTGACTATAATTGAGTAAGGCTCAAACAAGCTAAATTTAGTGAATCACTAAAAAGTATATAGTACACGATTTAAAAGCCCAATTATTTATGCTGACTTGACCAGACTACGCCAAACCCACGTATAACGATGAACTTTCAAATGAAGTCCTGCGGCAATGTACCTTTTTATAATTTATCCTTCTGCTTTCCGCTAAATGCAACAAGAAATAACCGGAAAATATCAACCTGTTGCCAAGCCATCCAATCCAAACTAATTTTCCACCATGAACTCACCTGTTATTGACGATAGCGTCAAATTGATTAAAAGAAGACCTACGTACCAACTGTGATTACGATGTAGACGCCATGGAATGCACCGATTCTGTGGTATTTTAATGTGGGAAAGTGATTGGATAACAATCTGTGACATGCTCGCATCAGATCGGCTAGAGTGGGTGGGATGATTCGACAAGTCAATGAAGCGGGATAAACCATCCGTTGAGCCAGTCGTACAAAAGTAAGTAAGTAATATTTTCAAACCTTTGCATGCCATTCGTGTACACTGCGGTTTCAAATGCTCTATCGTTGAATCAATGTTCCTTTGCAATCTAGTTTGTATACAACATATCAGACGAACAGCAAATCTTTGAAAATTATTAATTATAAACATTCACATACCATCTCCCGAAACGAATAATAGTGTTGAAATGATTTTCTACCCAAAGCAGCTCCACGAGATATGTCTGAAACAGCGTATAACATCAATGAAATTTTTATTAGAATCTTCGGAATAAGTGAGGGAAAGTTTTAACTCGATCCAAAAGGCAGACTCTTTCCTAAGTCTGCAAAATCTTCGTTAGTTTTCTCACTGTGATATCAATGGTTTGATCCAAGTATACTGTTGGACCAAGAATGTTTCCAGAACGCGGATTTCTGTGGCGTAAGACAAGCACTTGCTTCTTTTCTCACACCACTTGGCATTTTTGTAATAATGCTGATAAAGTAAGCATTTAGGACGAGCAAAAATAGTTTTCCTAAGCAATCCAAGCAAACTATCCACATGACACGATTAAGAGCACAAATAAAGTTCTGGATTGTGCTAATACGTGGCTAGTTGTTTACCGACGATGCAGCCATCAATGTTCATCACAAGAGCAGTTTCTATCGCCAACGGACTGCTTTTCAATAGAATGCATAGAATTTAAGCTTACAAGCAACACGATGCAGACTAAAGTTCTTGATCATGGAAACGTATCGCCTTCCACCAGCATTATCGAGAACTGTCAGCATTGAACTATTGCATGGCATTACATCGTTTGCACAAATATAGCGGGTAGCCTCTCGTTAATTACTGAGATTATAAATTACAGCAAATGAACGAGACGCCACCCTCTGAAATTTTGGAAATTCATGCGATTCGCGTTCATTGTTGTGTCTCAAGGAATCGACTTTGTAGTGACAACATTCGCTTGCACGATTTGAGAAAAATGCCTTTAGGCGATGATGGTTCACTCTCGCTGCTGCAGCTGCTGCTGCTCCTGAGGAGAATTATGCGATCATTCTTCAGAAAATCTATCAATCACAACATCGAAATTACTGGGTAATTATCACTGCTCGATCTAGCATACACCACTGGGCTACGATTCTTGTGATGTTTTTGAAACTTTACTCATGACAGCTGAATTACCAATCAATAATTACACTGTTAGTTGACACGCTTCCTGATGTCTCGTGGAAACTTTCACATGTGCGCGCATACACCTGAGCACGTTCTTGACGTTTAACCTCTGGTAAGCAACGACACAGCGGGTAGTATTTGTGGTCGTGGCATGCACTGGGTGTGTGTTTATTTGCTATCATCGCACGAGATTTGTCGATTGTGTTTTCGATGTGAAAAATATAAATTGACACACTACACATTTCTGGTATGCGTATATTCCACTTAATAGTCGGTGAATTCAGTGTAAGTTACTCGTTTGAGCATTTTACATGTTTCATGTTACAATCCTACAAAGAATCAAACGTTTAATAAAGTATATGCGTTACACGTTGTTGGTATAAACTTCATCATGTTATCTTGTAAGATGGTGATTGCATGTTACGAAAGAACATGTAGGTTTGCGCTAGTCATGTGCATTCAGCAAGAAGGTTTACGCCTTCTCAATACAAGATTCAAACATAGTTTGATTTTTATAAACTTGGAAAGATTTTCTGTATTCCACAATCTGCTATGGTTAAGCAGGGTTTTAGGAGTGTGTAAATTAATGAACTAATGTCGATTGACAGATTGGCCATGTTCGTGGGGAGAATCCTTAAATAGTCTACAGACCTTGTTCGTACGAAAATCATTCGGTGTATTGGCCCAACAAAGAGTGTATCCAGTTGAAAGTGGTATTATATCTGGCTTTAGTACCTCAGATTGACTCCGTTTGATTACATCATAAATGGATCCGAAAATCATGTCAAATGTTGAGCTGTGAACTTCATGTAATGAGAAGATGACAAGCTTTGAAATGCTCACATAACTTTTGTGCCAAAAGAGCGTGCTCCATTAGTCCTCTCAGTAACATGAATAAATACCCTTGCTAAACATAATCTGATATCAAGCGCATGCGGACCCTGATCCTACTGTCCCTACCTGAAGAGTGCAAACAGCGCAAAACTGGACGTGGGGTGTGTTTTTGTGATGGAGATGCATGCAAATGAGCTTTTTTTATAATCCGATATCATTCATCTGCGTGTACATCATGCATTCATATTCGTGTAAATATGATTATTTTGATTGAAGGTTCGTCGAATTTCCATGTGTATTGTGAGTTCATGTAACTCATCTAGTTTGCTGTACAATTTTCATTCTAACTTTCAAATTCATCTGCATTCTGCCACTACTTTAAGGCAAACTTGACTTACTTGATGCGCGTAATGTTATACTGATGGCTGATTTTTGGAGGCAAAGATGAAACAGGGATTTCATGGGCAAATATAATTATATAATTATATTGGTAAGTTTGTGTTCCTGTGTATTTTGAAACTAATCATCTGTACCAATACCATAGAAATATTTATCAAAACGGTCCACATTGGAAGCACTGAGCAGTCGCAAAATATAAAGAACAAACTCTCCAAACCCATTTTAACAACAATGCCCATCAGATTTAATCGATGATAGCTTACACTATATCTGATGGGAAGACCTGACAAGGAGATCAGATCGGTTTGACGAACACAACAGATGTTGCTGGCTCCTTCACGACTGGTCGGACATATGACGCTAGTCAAATGTGCCGGTCTGGATAAACTTTCACGAATGAATAATCGCGATCCGCCATACGGTGGACGATAGCTCAAGCCGTAAGGTGTGAGACTACAATGGTGATTGTCCTGGTTGTTAACCAAAACCGAGACAGGATATGCGCTGAGTATGAGCTAAAATAAGTGTGAAATACGAGTGCAGTGCTTCCAATGTAGACCGTTGTGAATATTTTGAAGTGATTGTTACTGATAAGTAGTTGCAAAATATATTTTATCCCATTTATCACATTAACCCTGTGTTGGAGTGGTTAAAAAGACATGCTCACGCTAGCTAAACCAAGAAGTTGCTTTGTTTTCATCGAATTTGCAATCCTTTTAAGCACGAAACAAACTCGTTGAGCAATTTTTGTTTGATTCTCTTGCTTAAAAGGATATTTTGCATTTGGATTGTTTAAATCGTCGAACGTCTAAGCTTATCAACAGGTTTATGATTTTTCATGAAGTAGAACGCCACAGACGAATGTGTATTTTCAACCATTAATCTTGAATATTGGAAATAAAATTAGGCTGATTTGATGCCCTTTGTTGTTTGAAATGTATCCTTACTACTGTTTCCTACCCCCTGGATAACTTCATCCATCTTCGAGCTACGCGGAACATTAGAGGTCATGATTGTATTTTTGAAATACCAGACTGCAAATGGAACTTTTATTTTTATTCGGTGCGTGTTTATTTTGTTTCGAAGTAACTACCGGCCGATTTGGTGAAATCCAATAGTTTAGCCTTATGGAAATCAAAACTTGACGACCATATGCTTGCTAGCTCTGATATTGCCTCCATCTATGAACAAGTTACCCCACTCACGAGGGTCTATTCATTTAATTTTTACGCATATATATTTGCACTTATTTTTCAACTAGTGGTTGTTAAAAACTTTAATTGGCTTGCTCAACCGTTATTTTTGAATCTTGAAAAAATCCTGAATATTTTGAATTGCCAGTGTACGTAAAGTACGCATATTGAAAATTTGTGGTGATCTGCAAGCAAATTATATATATGATTAATGGAGGAAGAGTATCGTTCTCAAAATATGCTGGGCAGCATTTATCGTTTTCATACATCTAACTTTCATTGCACTCTAAGGATATATTAAATTTTAATCCTTTTCCTATTCAACTGGAGCAAATGTTCCCAAAAATGAGACGCACAGGTGTTTCGTTCTATGGCATAGCAAAATCCTGTCACGAATGTGGTTGATATATAATTTCATTGGTCAGTGAGTCACACATCTTCTTTCGAGAAAATTACTCTACTATATGTTTAAATGAATGTTGATTCTTTCTGGGCAATACTTGCGTACATTTTAAAGCTATGCGCATGTATGTAGAGGCTTGACTATGTACATCCCAGTCCGATTCGCAAAATTTATTTGTTCTCACGACATATAGCCCACTTGTATTTCAGGGAAAACCGGTAAACGTCCCGTTGTACCCACTCTCTGATGCGTCAACTGAAATTATAATGCGATGTCCAAAGAGTTATCTTTCGTAAAATCCTGATAAAATGCGTTGAACTTGTGCTAAATAACTTGCGCAGTGAAAAACGCAATGCGTCGGTCACCGGTCACCGATTTGTGCGAACCGCTCACACTCCACTGCCTTGTGGGTAAAGCAAACGCGCTAAAAGCTCGGGGTGGACAGCCCTAAAGGCAATCGCCCCTGTTTCGGTATACGTAACCTTAGTAGTAAGTCGCCTACGTTTATTGATGATGTAAATGTCGCAGACACTCAATACGAACACTATCTTCGAAAGCTACTCGTCATAATCCACTTCGCAATCACATGTAATCACCACACCCTGTCTTTTTGATGCACTTCAGACCATGAATGCTGGATGCATACTTTCGCTGCCGACAGTGCAACAACAGGTGTAATTTTCCAACGCCCTTCACCGACCACGTGCCCATATCAGGCTTGCATCGTTCAATGTCGTACCGTGCAACAACCCGAACAACAGTTTGGACTAGCTCTCTCGCTCAAGACACTTGGTATCGACATATGTTGCCTATCGGAAACTTCTTGTCGTGACTTTGACTCGGTATTTCAACTGAGTTCAACTATGTCTCATGAGATTAAGTTCTACTTACGTGTGCCCAGTGATCCCGTTGGTTCCTGTGCCAGGCTAGCTCATGTCCGAATTATTCTTAGCCAAAAGCATAAAATTTCCTTCTTGAATGGATACTTGTTAATACCCGGTTGTGCGCAGCGAGCTTCCAAGGTTACATCAGAGTGAACAAGCACAGCGACGGGAGACGTAATCAATTCGTGATCTCGGCTTACGCAACCATGAACTAAAGGCAGATGAGGTGAAGGACGAATTCTACGACGAACATTGTTCTTTCTTAACGAAATGACACAGAGACGATATAGTAGTGTTTGTCGGACATTTTATTGACCTGGTTGGATGTATAGTGCTGTCTGAGCGCTTCCTTGGAGGGAATATGGGATGTTAGATGACCGAACAGAAAACGGATAGAGATTGTTGTCCCTGTGTGCCACTTATTCGCTTCCACAAATTTTCGACATCTATTTAGCGACCTTTTGGTCCCCATCACAAGACGCAGCTTGACCATATCGCGATAAGCTACAGGTGGCAAGGCAGTGTCAAAAACTGAGAAAGGTTCTTGAGCACCATTGTAGATTCTGATGACGCTGCAGTGTGAGCGACAATCGAACATCTATTCGGAGGTAAACCGAAAATGAAGCGTCCTTTACTAGACACAAAAACTACATCGCTGTCAGAAATAAAGGCCAGAAGTTAGAATACCAAATGGTTTTCCTATTGCAAAATTCGGCTGGTCAAGATGGGTCGGCATTGGCACTAATTTTAGCAAAGCACTCTGCTTTAGAATGATGCGAAGTTTCTCGTCAACCGTCACACAACTGTTTCTCTGCGAAGTCCCTCGAGATACTCCAACAGCGCCTTGCTTTTCCGAGTGGTTCAGAGTATGAATGTGACCGGAAGTGTCTACAACTCCTACTAAATTATGTTCTGATGCGCGACCGGTAGTTTCGGTGGATAGAACTCGTTTCGAATATAGAAAAACGTCGGCTATGTGTAACATGTAAAGGCTTTACCAATTGATTAGTATCTTTGCCCGAAGCCAGAAGGCGTGAGTGAAACGATCCTCAAGGTTGATGTTCCGCGTACATAGGCGTTTTGAAAGATGTAGAGAATAATTTAGGCAGCAGTATAAACAGCATTCTCTTTCAGACACCGCCAACATTCCCCAATCTAGTTTGCAATGGTCAGTGTCCCAATTCCTGCCAAGTTTTCAAGAAATACAGAGAGAGAACCAATTTATAAAGCGACACCAGGTATAGGGCCCGGACGGGCTTTATTCTTTATTTGTGAGATAGGAGGCGAGACAGTCGGAGCAGAATTGGACGAAATGTTCTCAAACGTTTGATGGATGAGAGGGAACCTGTCTCCCAGAATGAATTCCTAATAAAACCAGTCCATAAAAAGCATGGAACGCTTGTTGCAACTATTGGTAGTTGCTAGGGTGGGATAGAGATGAAAATCACATTTAGAATTGCCGAGGCCAAGCTGGCATTTACCAGAATTAAGTGCCTCAGAAAGAGACGTGATTTAAGCTTGATTTTGAAAGGAAGGATATATTCCCCCTCGGTATGGACAGTATTGCTTCACGGGAATGAATTTTGGACAGTTCGCGAAGATGTTAGGAGGCTGTAGGTCTTCGACCAACGATGTTAGCGTAGGATTTATCACGTTAGGCGTCAACACTACGTTTGCAACTGTGAGGTTAGTCGCCGCGTGTTAGAAAGCAGCTGCGCTAGCCTACATTCAACGTTATCTCCGGTGGTTAGGGCACATCCTGCGCATAAAACTTATACGGTTACAACATCAATCGCTCAATGCGTCAGCTGTTACAGCCTGGAAAAATGTGGCCGCTCACTTGGTAAAGTGGATTAAAAAGCCTCACTTCTGATCAAGCCAAGGTTGAACGTATTCGGTTATCTAAATGGGGTGCAAAAGAAGGAGTCGTTGTTTGTTTGGAGGCATCGGCAACGATGGCAATGAACCGACATCAATGGAAAGAGTGCATCATCTCTACTTTTAAAAGCAATTGCGCATTGCGAATGAAAAATGCGTATTTGTGGGAGTTCAACCAAAACAGATGTGTTTTGTGGGAAAGATGTCAAAAATGGATGCATGGATGATTAATTTATTTCAGCACTGTCCAAATGAAGTCTAGTGCTCAAGGTTGCCGTCTGTATTGTGCTGAATGACATTTCAATAATCTGAGTCGCATTTTGTATTGATAATTATAAATTCCAAAGACGAGCTTTGTCGCTCTTCACATTAGAGTTTCAAAAAGCTGAATATCTTTTTCAACAATGGATCCCATGCCGGTATGTTGTTGGCCTCCTTCGGTCGATGTCGAACATGGATGTACATCACAATCACATTAATCATCATGTTCTACAGTTTTTCGAATGACTAAACAGTCCGATTCGGGAGCAACGATCTCTCACGTAGTACTTGCAAATATAGGCCAAACTTCGTCGTTGGGCTTCAGTTGCACGCCGACATCGTGATATGAGTTCAGCAGCCAAGAGCCGTATCTGCTGCTCCCCAACTTGCTTGACAAAGCCACTACAGGCGGCGCAGACGTAATAGGGTGAACATGCTCTGTAGACCAGTTTTGGAAAGCACTTCAGCGTTAGTCAATCTGTCCATCCACGATATGTTCAAGATACGACGGATGCTACGTAAATGGAAAGCATTCAGATTACCTTCGTGTCTTGCGTGGGTGGTCCAGGTTTCAGTGCCGTACAGTAATGCATTTAGTACGCACGCGCTGTACACCATTATCTTTGTCTTTACAGTCAGCTTGCGGTTAGCCCAAACACGAGAGTTTAATCGGGACAAAATGACGGCTGCTCTGCCAATCCGCTTATCAATCTCCGTGTCTAGCGAGAGATTATCCGCAATGGTTGAACCAAGATATGCGAAATGATGTACTGGGTCAAGCTGACAGTTTCCAGCAGTGATGATTGGAGGCGATACAGTCCCTTGATCAAGGACTTTGGTCTTACTCATGCTGATTATTAACCCAAAGTCTTTGTATGCCGACGAAAAGCAGTCCATTAGCGACTGTAGGTTCTCTTGGGAGTAAGCAATAAAGGCTGCATCCTCGGCAAACAACAAGTTGCTTGCTAGATATAGTATATTATACTCTCATGATATTATTATTATAAACTTTATTGGGTATGAGTCCGTGATAGTAAGTAAAACTACACACATAATTTCATGTGAATACATCATGTGCATTGTTCATATCTCTTTATTCTTTTCACGCTACCGCAACTGTCTTTATTGGCTCTTGATCACCATGGTAGCAAATCGTAGGCAGCCACCAAGAAATAACGAACTAGTTTTGAAATCGTGTCATATGACACTTCATTGTTGATTTGTCTCTTTTTCAGAAACGGTGGAGGTATCAGTCACCGCACTAAACAAATTCCGCTATCTTTTGTTTCATCGAATGCGATTACGGAGTGATTCAATGAACCCATTTATGTTTCACACCGACAATCACCGGTTGGAAATCCTCTGGAATCTTTCGAATGTTATGTGTATTTTGGATCTTGTGAAGATGAACGGGCAACGCTGAATTAGCTAGCATATATCGAGCCTGCATTTGATAAACGTTTTGCACTATATATGTGCACTATTCTTTTGATAGTGCTTCATTTTTCATAGACCACATTATTTAATCAAAAACTAGGCACACGACAAAAAAGATGATACCAAACCGCCACTCAGCGCTGAGAGCTTGTCACGAACAAGTAAAAGTGATTACGTCGGTGGAGGTTTTCTTCTTGCTCGAGAGTCCAACAATTAGATTCCACCATTGTTGCTCACACTTGGGGATGCCTCTAAAATATTGTCAAGTATTGGTCTTCCTGTGATTATCCAATTGCTCATAAAATGGCAAACATTTTTTAAATGAGACTAACCTAGCCCTGTCCATAGGGTGGGGATGTGAGCCGGACCACTAATTATTGAGTGCCCAAGTCAACCCTAAGCGCATGAAGTGCGGATCAATGATAAAAACATGAGACATATATTGGTGTTTAAGTCAGGTTTCTCGATCACACGAAGTTCCGATCTTCAAGATTTTGACCGGTTTTGCGTGGTTTGCACGATTTCGACGAATTCCATCTTGCTGATCTCCATCTGCACCTGTTTAGAAACCTGACCTCACTCGAAGTGTTCTCATGAGATTATTATGAAAAACGAATTCTGCTATTTGTGGGTATTGCAGATGGATTTTCGGGGTCTAAGTTTGTACCGGGATGCAATGTCGTGCATATCTTACAAGACGTCTTGCTTAGCATTCAGAGTTAATAAACTTCACATCCTCTATAATATGTTGGACTTTGAGTTTTTTTAATATAACAACCATTTCGTGTTTCTATCAGTTTTAGCTCATAATGGGTGTCAAGGGTTTATCCACATACCTCCAACAGGATCCGAGCAATTTCTCGTCATTCGAATTACAAAACACCAGAGTGGTGATCGATGCGTGCAATTTCATAAATGTCCTTTATCGAAAATCTGGATTAACCATACTTTTTGGTGGCGAGTACATGGATTTTAACCTTTGCGTTCGTGACTTCCTGAAACGATTGCGAAAGTGTCGCATCTCACCAATATTTCTCTTCGATGGGTGCCATTTAAAAGAGGTTAGTTCATCACAAATTTAGGCGTATTATATTTCGTATTCGCACAACATACGGACTGAGCGACATCTATCCGTACTAGTAAGTGCTGCGTCTAAGTTTTATCACAGGAAACGCGCTTTGCAATACGTGAAATCTTTATATACCATTCACTTTTTTCTACGTTCTGGTATTTAGATTCCTATTCTCTCGTAGATAACAAAATAATATATACCGTATTTTTCGGACTATACGGCGCACCGGATTATAAAACGCAGTATCAGTGAAAGATCTGTTTTCATATATAAGACGCACCGGATTATAAGGCGCATAAAGCGAAACAAAAATATTCGGATAGGTCAGTCTTCATTCAAATCATGAACAATAACTGTCAATATTACATAAAAAGTACACTAACTTTTTTAGTCATTCCTCTTCTACGAATCCATCAAATTCCTCGTCTTCGGCGTCAGAATTCAACAGTTGGGCGATAGCGGCATCAAGCACGCCCGGATCCCTCTCGTCATCATCTGATTCAGTCTCATTGCTGTTGCTTGGCTGTTCATCAATGATTCCAGCCTTAGTGAAAGCTCGGACAACAGTAGAGACCGATACTTTAGCCCAGGCGTCGACGATCCATTGCCAGACAGTGGCGTAACTAGCCCGGCGTTGCCTACCTTCCTGGTAAATGTGTGCTCACCTTCTGTCATCCGTTGCTCCCATGCGGCTCGCAATTTAGCCTTGAACGCCAATATCTAGCGGTTGGAGTTCTTTGGTCAATCCTCCAGGAATGATGGCCAGCTCCGAATTAGTTTTCTTCACTTGACTTTTGACAGTTTCAGTGAGATCAGCGCGCATAGAGTCGTAGATCAATAAGGCCGTAGAAGTGTGGAAAATCCATCCGGCCTCCTGACATAAACTTCTCTCAGCCACTCGCTCATTTTCTCTTCGTCCATCCAGCCTTTCGGATTGACCTTAACAATGATTCCAACAGGAAACGTTCCTTTTGGCAAAGTCTTCCTCTTAAAAATGACCATAGGTGGTAGTTTCTGACCATTAGCCTGGCAACCAAGAACGACAGTGAAGGAAGATTTCTCATTTTCTGTGGTGCGCATAGATACGGTAGACGTCCCTGCTTTTTCTACGGTACGGTTCATGGGTATGTCAAATGTGAGAGGGACCTCATCCATGTTTGTGATGTGGTCAGAATGGATCTTCTTTTCTATGATCTTGTCCTTACAGAAAGTGCGGAAGATAGCTATCCTTTCATTGTAATCCTTTGGCAGTTGCTGCGAAGTGGTAGTTCTTGTGCGGATGGAGAGATGACGCCTTTTCATAAAACGGAAGCACCAAGGAGGACCTCCTTGAAATTCGTCTATCTTCATATCACGTGCCATCGCTGTTTCCTTAAGTCGAATGGAGATTGTAGAGACACTTCTACCTGCTCTTCTCTGTTCAGTAATCCACTGCTCAATTTTGTCCTCTAATTGTGGCCATCTTGCCTTGTTCCCTCGAAAACTCTTCTTCGTCTTCTTTACTTGACGCAGGTCATCTTCTTGTTTTTTCCATTTCCGTACCATTGATTTATTAATGTTGAATTGTTTCGCAGCTACTCTATTCCCATGTTGTACTGCGCGACTGATGGCCCTGAGTTTGAACTCCGCATCGTAAGCATGTCTCTTAACAGGTGCCATTTTGGTGTCTTTAATTACCGGATGTTTAAGCACCGTACGTACCAGGAATAGTGGTTTCGGTAAGTAAAAGAGTTTTATTTCAATCACTGAATAGTTTCATGTTGATCTGATGTTGATTGTTTGACTCTGACCCCAAAACAAGTCTGTCTAGACAGCATAGAAAGCCGACTCCACGACCATCAGTGATTATTCTTCTACAATCAAGGGGAGTGACATCGTCAGTTACCAAAGTCGTAATAAAACATTTTGACAGATTTTTCAGCGCAGTGTGAACATACACTATTCATACATAAGGCGCACCGGAATATAAGGCTCACTGCCGATTTTTCGTACAAATTAGTGTTTTTATGTGCGCCTTATAGTCCGAAAAATACGGTACCTTAATCATTCATGACAACTTGGGTAGTGACTAAAATCGATTATACTCGGGCAAACGGCACTGCCGCCACGATTTACTGCGAAGTTAAACTTGTTCGACTTTTACATCATTACCTGTCCCCTTTTCATTTCAATAGGGCCCTAAAAACGGAAAGGCACTCAAAAAGAACAGACAACGTATTAACTCCCTGAATCGCTTACTTAATCAAGTGCGCCTGCTTAGACCGTCGGATTTCGAACATTATCGACCGCTTCCTGATATTCGCCCTGTTTTAATCTACCAAACAGTCATGCAAATATTGATCGAATACAACGTGCCGTATTTGACTTGTGCTGGAGAAGCAGACAAATCGACGGCTGAGTTGGCCATGTTCCTGGATTGTCCCGTGTTGAGTAACGATTCTGATTTCTTTCTGTTTCGATCGGTTGATTCTGAAACAAATCTGCAGTTCATATTGTTGGATACCCTTGACGCTAAGCCAAGGTGTCGAGAAATTTTATGTGATTATTGTAAGGGTCAAACACATACAAAATGTTTCTTCATGACCGGGCAGCTGTTTTCCCAAACGAAATGTTCATTCAGTGCGTTCAACCCTTCGCTGCTTCAACTTATCGCAGTCCTGAGTGGTAACGATGTAACATCACCGATAACGAATGTCAGTCCAACCGGAAATCAATGCGGACCTAAAGATATTCGCAGTGTTTTAAAGTGGTTGAGTAACTTTGGTTCGGATACATTTTGCTGTGTTCGGGATTTGCTGCAGTTATATCGCAATGAGGCACTCGATACTGTTGTTAATGAGATCATTAGTTGCGTAAAAAGGTTTTTGGTTAACCCCGATGCTTCTGGCTACGAATTCTGTAATTTAATGAAAATAGTGCCGAGCAAATTCCGGGTAAGTGACAAGCATGTTCCTCGCTTACCACAAGATTCTACGACAATGCCACAATGTAACGGAATGGACTCAATAGACAACGCTGCAAAGAAAATATGCCATGTATTGTCTGGTGAAGTAGCCGTAACACAGGACAGAAATAAGCTATTTTACCGATGGTCTCCTCTTCTGTTGGAACATTTTCGTAAAGGGAATATTAGTACATATTTACTGGATGCTATTTACGTTCGTGGCGGCAAATCAGTGCGCGTTTTGTTCGAAAAAATAGAGCAACAAAATTCAATTTACAACGTGTCGGTATCCCTGCGTGCTGTATTCTACAGTATGTTGATTCAAATGGAACTTCGGCTAGGGAATGCAAACAAGTTATGTGGTTTAAATGATGGTAGGCCTGTAGAGATTCGTCGTGAAGGATTGGAGCTGCGTGACTTCAAATTAGACTTGCCTGAAGTCAAGATGAACATCATTTCTGGTCAAAATAATCTGCTCAATTTCTTTCGAGACTCGTTCAACTTGGAAATCACATGTGTTGAAAAATATCCAAATCATATGCGACCGATTCTGATCGTGTTGTGTCTCTGGGTGCGAAATACGTCATGTCAACAGAGCTATTCGGTACGGTACAATTCAATGTTTCTGTCTTTCCTTTCTTGTTTTCTCGTAACATTTGAACACGTGAATGGCTTCCTGGATCGTACAGATCAGTTGGAATCTATCCTAGATAATTTATGCAAGTGTTACACAAGAGTCGGTGATCAAGCTAAAATCTTCTGTTCGAGAAATTCTTCATGTTCACAGTTCTCCATTTCGGTTGTGCATCAGCTGAACGAGCTTCAAATCCTGTACTCGGAATTAGCTTCACTCGTTCGGCTGTATGAGGCGCTATCCTCTTGCTCATCGGAAGTTTCCATGTTCCTACCGGTTTGGTTATTGTTTCCTAGCGGCCGTTTTTTGTATTGGATAGCACAATCAGTTGAATGTTCTCCACCTGAAAATCGCTTCAATTCGATCGGCAGCTATTGGCTACCTCTCATGTTGGGCGTACATTTGAATCATCAAGTTCACGAACGAATACTTAATCAACTAGATCGTATTATTACTGATGTAAACGCCATGTCATTGGCTCGGTGAATTCTTAGCAATTTCTCTTTTACCACGAAAAGCTTGCAAACTAAATTTCACATTTTAAATAATAATTTATATAATAAAATACGATTGGATGTATCCAAGACTTCTCTCTTCATTTTCATCTGAATACGTTCAGTGTCGTCATGTCCAATGCATTCATAGAATTTATTTAATGTATGATGTATGTTTATATTGAAAAAAATTATTTTCAAAACAAATAAACCGATTTTAAGTTAGGACACTGTGTACAGTGTTATTGCGAATCTGGTTAAGAACTGTTACTGCTCTCCGCTGAAGAACGCAAATCAAACTGTCACCATGCGCGATCTTCGTTTGTCCAATTCGGAATATCGCTGTTGTCCCTGCGTTAGATATTATTCTTCAAGAGTCAAACTGGATAGTCATATGAAGCAAAGTGCAATATCAAAACTTCATGTGATGTACACCCTTTGTCGACATAATTAGTAGGAAACCAACATCAACAGCATTGTATTTGATTATTGTGGAGAGGTTCGCTTCTCGCGATGCGTAAATTGCAAGGATCCTGTGTCAACGAAAGTGGGTATGCTGGTTTATCGGAAATCTTAATCAGACCGTCCATACACACACAAGAACAGTCCGAATAACTTCGTAAATGAATCGGATGACCCACCGGTTTACATGATGAAGTTCAAGTTTATCAGAATACATTATAACACTGAACGTGTTGCTTTTGTGTAATAACCAGAGGAATAATTGCGTGATTTCGTTCTCGGGTTTATGCGCCTAATTTGTAAAAGTTGAAACGGTTTGCTACATTCAATTGTGCACTTTGACGCACATTGTCGACCATGGATGTGAGTCACAAGGAAATGACAATATCACTCCCGTACATTATGGACCTATTCGAAATGAGTATTGTCAAATAAATCCATCGTCATGTGAAGTTGGTCGGACGCGAGCAAGGTGAATATACCAACTGATGCGTAACACATACTGGCGTGTTGATACATTGCCGTAAAGAAAAGCAGAAGTAAAATTTGTTAGTATGGGCCGACACTTAGATGATTTCCTCGGTTTAGCAATAGAAACGTTTCCACCCGTACCTAAAATCATGTGGCGAAATGAATATCGGTAAGTCTTTCTGATTAGAAATTGATATTGACTATGATGTTGCTGACATCTTTCGGTTGATGTCGACAATTGTTTCATATATGAAACGCACACTATTTCGCGTAAATATACAATGAACGATACCGCTATAAGTGATTAGCATTAGGATCTCCTCATATTTTATCAAGTGAAGAACTTGACAAACGCCTGTTTCATAAATATTATTAGCCGTAAAACGGATATGGTGTATTGGTAGATGATTTTTCACCGCCATCGTTAATTGATTTCCGTGTAAATTGTGAGCAGTATTCACACTGCATTCACGCAACTCACGTAAGTTAGTAAAGCGATAGATAAGGGAGGTTAAATCTGAATTCATCTATCAGAGCAACTACAGACGGAATGACTTCGATGAATAACATAAAATTTGCAGTTGTGGCATTTGAAACACTAATCTTTAGTAGTATTTGGGCGAAAGCGATTGGTCTTGTAATCTGATCATCCTCGAAAACATGATGACCATAAACTACCAGCACCATCAGAAAACACTGGGAAATGGTATGTGTGCAATTTCACACCGCAAATCCGAGATGGCAGATATAACAGCTTCACTACCTGCATCTGAGTTAATAACCTCAGCAGAAAATATTTCAACCGGAAGGGATCGAATGTCTAACATTGGATTTACGATGTGCATATATCCCAAAATGTTTCCGTAGCGGATGAACCACCGTCCGCACAAGACTATATTTTGTTTTATGGGAATCATAGCGATGTCTGGGAACTTGTTCTTTATTCGCCTCCACAAAGCAATCGATTATCATACGTTTGGTTTCATTTCTCCTCAGTATATTCAAGGGACACCATGTGTGATCGCCATTTCTTTGATTCCGACAGTTTCGTGTCACGGTATTAGGAGTGACGTGCTCACTTTAGGGAATATGTGGAACAATTGAACTTTTCTGTCAGGGATTCTTAGATTTGTCTCTAAACACATTGCACGATTGGTCTTTGAGAAACAAACTACCATTCAACTTCCAAAAGTGCAAGGCGTTAAACATTGGAAAGACTGTTAATTACAACTACACTCTTGGGTCCCACCAACTCGTCTGGACAACTGAAGAGAAGGATTTGGGTGTTTGGACCAGTTCAAGTCTGAAGACTTCACTGCAGTGCAAAGCGGCATACAAAAAGGCGTCACAAGTATTGGCGTTATTGAGACGAATTTTCGGCAGATTCTCCAATCAGTCGGTGCCCCGTATCATGAACACCTATCTGAGACCAGCGATGGAGTACGCTGTTCAGGCTTGGTCACCCTGGATTCAGAAAGACATCAATCTTCTGCAGCGTATTTACCACCGAACCACAAAGCTTGTACCCGGACTAGCTGCTAAACCATATGAAGAACGTTTGAGGAGTCTCAATCTTTTCGACTTTCGCTGTCGTCGACTAAGAGGTGACCTCATACTGATGTACAATATTATGCACGTCCCTAACCATCCCTTGTCCAAACTTTTCACACGCTCGCCACCCCGTGCCAGTCGGAAACATGAACTTTCAGTGCTTATTCCCACTTCAAGACTGAACTGTCGAAGATATTCGTATGCTGTACGTGTAAGTTTCACATGGAACACCCTCCCCTCCACTGTTACACACTCAGCCAACCTGGATATTTTTAAAGCTAATTTGGACAAATACTTGAGAGACAACCCAAACTTTGATACGATTTACACTACATGAGTTTTCCTGTTCTTCTTTTTTATTGTATATACCTCATAACTCCATCCTATGGTTATTGTTAAGCTAAATGCTTTTTAGACCATTACAACTTTGAATCACTTTGAATCACTTTGAAGATCTTCAACTTCAGTTAGGGTGCGCAAGACAGTGCGCTGGCATCGTTGATTAATATATCAACTCAAGATTCCTAATATATGCTGACAAAACGCACATTGCTTCATAAGTAACACAGCGTCGTAAATATTGTTTCATGAAAAAGTAATAACACAAACCATGTGATGTCACATATAGTTCAGTTGAATTCTTACCGTTAGTTATTAAGCTTTTTACAGTCTATGAGGTAAGCTGCACTGTCGGTGATCGTTGGAGCTCGTTGATTACCAGGATGGTTGATGCACCAGAAAGTATTTATAATACGAGGAAGCGGTTTAGGAGTGAACCGCCAAAATATTCTTCTCAGCGTTTTCAAGATAATTCTTGCCTTGGTAAAGACTTCCTAGCAATGACCATTCGGCTTCAGTTTATTAGTAATCCAGATACCGAGATCCTTCTCAGCGGTAGTCAAAGTCGGGTATTCATGACCAATACTACATGTATGCTCGTATTGCCGGTCAAGTTGTAATATTTTACAGTTACTTATTTTAAAATGCATCTGATTTAGTTGAGATCAGTGATACAGAAAATCCAAATCCTCTTGCAGCATCGAACAATCTTCAATCGATCGGATTTGCTTTCAGAGAGATTTAGAATCATTCTCATTCTCTCTGCCTGTGTTTGGACTTTTTGCCACATAAGGCAGATGGGTAGGTAAAAACTTCAGTCTACCAAACTTCCATCAGTGCTCTTATATATTTCACCACCGCTTACTCAAGACGGGTTTTCCGGTCCATAACCTCGTCTGATTTGCATAAGATTGAACACTACTACCTAAACGAAAGGGGAACGATAACAGGTTAATTGTGAAGCAAGTCAACGGTTAATAACAAATGAACAGCAAGCATAAGACGTCTTTAACGAGCGTCGATATTAACGCTTACAGAATCAAATGGAAAGGATTGCATTGGTGTTTACATAGAAATGGCTTACGGTAACCTGTTTACCGGAGTCACATATAACCAAAAGTATCCCAAATGGCAGCCGTGAGATGCAAGTGAATCTCAATTCCTTATTCGTGATTTTGCCTTCGTAGTAAAAAAAATGTTATTTTTTAAAAAAAATATTGATGTGTTGATACGCGGAAGACTATATATGGAGTCGATAAACATTATTTTTGCAGGTCAACTGCCGCTCCGTAACGTCGATATGGTGTTAACAAACAAATTCTTTGGAAGACATCATCCTGCAAAATATTGATTTCGGACTTCGCATCGGTTTATGCAAAACGGAAGCTTCACAAAGCTATAATTCAGTGCGCCAACTTGATTGTCAAACTAATGATTGATTTCAGTCGTACGTGCAAAGTCGTTTTTCTAAGCAATTTAAGAAATCTATCGCAGCCGACCCCAGCAAACCACCACAAACTGAATCAAAATATGTAAGCTTCAAATCTAATAAAAAGTGCCCACTCCGATTAGCTCTGTCTACGTATGAATGACAAGCGGCTGGCTGATTTGAGGCTAATTCCTGGACGAAAATATCCCAGCATTTCTAGCACCAACAACAGCCGCGGTATTCTGGACGCTGCGAATACTGGTAACTTTCATGATATGTGTGATGGAATCAAGTAAACGTAAAACATCTAAAAATGATAGCATAATCGCATGAACCGAAAAAACGAAGTACCTTTTATTGAAATGTAATTATCATCCCCGCGTTGGCGATTAAAACATGCTTAATTAGAAAATGCATTGTTCCCGACACAGAGGCATTGTCCGAATTGATTTTTAAGTAAGAAGAGAGTTCCGTTTTAAATTTCATTCCATAACCAATCCTCAGTTGTCTTACTATTGCGAGGTCCCGATAAATGGGCACACTGCTCTGCTTGCTGTTGAACACCAAACTATAAAATATCCGTTTTGAGGAGCGGCAAACACAGTTTAATCTTTGAACCACTCGTAGATAAAGCTGAAACCATCAACCTGTTCAAACACATGAGTCCACACACACGTATATAGATTTAACACAGGCTTAAACTCAATATTCGCATTCGCATACCGTTCAATCACATACACACACGCCACCTCTGGCTTCGTGATGCTTGCACTTAACAGGTAGATAAGCTTGGCTTGAAGCAGCTACTAATAACCTGAAACCGAATGGTAATTGCCAGAAAGTCTTCACCAGGGCAAGCGGTATATTGGAAACGCTGAGAAAAATATTTGGGAGGTTCACTCGTAAAACGCTCCCATGTATTAAAATACTTATATCCATCAAACGATAGAATGCATTATCAATGTTTGAGTACCAAGTCTGAGTAAAGTCTTTGAATTGCTGGGTAAAATGTACCACTGAGCGACGAAGATAATTGGTGGGATGCAGCACATCAAATACCAAGAACGAATTGCCATGCAGGGATCGACCGATTTTACACTAAGCAGAGTAAGGAGCGATATGATTCTAACATATAAAACACTGCGGATAGAAAACGACCCTCTCCGCGGTTTGATGAAAGTCTGTTTCCTTAAAAACACACGAAGTCATTCAACTTGTCTCGTTATACTGCAATAAAGACTCTATTGTAGACGACATTTTTTCTCGGTGCGTATTTGCTTTCTGTAGAATTCGCTATCACAGGATATTGTGAACGCTCCTACTATCCGTGATTTTATTTCGACCTAGATGCTTATATCAAAAAGCACTCCACAATCGGCCCTGTATATTGACCCCATATGAACCAACACAAACCAAAACCCTCAGTAGAATTTTGATTACATATTTATCGCTGTCATCCAAAGGTACATGAAAAGCGATTGCTTTATTGAACATAACATATTGATTCTTGAATTGTTATAATTACAATTTTTGAGTTTAAGTCAGTTAAAGAAGAAGTCCTACTGATCCTAATTGATGAAAACAAATGTCCTCAAATTTTAGTGGCTGTTGCAATAACTGACTTTATGCGCACTATAAAATCAGACGCATCCGTGATGAACGAAGCAGTTTGGCCTACGATTAGTTTGAACAAATGAGCTGAATAAGTCTTCCAGTGTCTTGACAGCTATTTCGACATTCAGCTTTTCAGATTATTTTTCAAGCCACCGGACTTCCCTTTCACTCTTATCGACTGGACTTCAAAAGAATATTCAGGAAACATGAACCAGTCAATCGCGCTACAAGCTTTTTTAGTTGACACTTCATTTGATATTTCCCCACTTTTAATTGAAACCTCATCACGGTACGCTCAATGAGGATGGAGAAAGGTGACTTTGACATGCCATCTTGACAGGGGGTAGCTTCGGTCGCCGTGCTCCATGTCAGATTTTACCCGGTGTACGATGATTCGCGTGTTAATTTTCACGAGTGACAAAACTTTTTGTCTCGTTTGTTTCGCTGTACTCTAGGACAATCAACTATAAAGAATCAGCAGTTAAACCAGATGCAGGTTCTTCTTCACTCCAGCAACATGGAAACCGTAAGAATAGCTAGGCTGACACCGTAAGAATGTATGCAAAGTAGTTTGGTGAAATTGCAAAATACCTAGCAAGTCTAAAGCTCTGAATAAGTTCTCAAAATTGATCCCTGAAGCTTATCCATGAATCAATCTAACCGCAAGAGAATAAATGGTTTAAAATCAAATTGTTTTCGCTCTAGTCGCACGGGTTGGTAAACTTGCAAGCTCCGTCTACCGGAAGCAAACTAGTATTAACGCCCAAATCGATTGTCCGTGGTCAGTATAAGCAGATTCGATGGCCCACGCTGGATCACGCATTCAGATCAGGGGCTATACGGGTGCAATCAAAGCACCATTTGTTAGTTGGAGCTTATTCCGACATCCACACCGTTAAAAGTTAAGCGTTTTATTTTTGAAGGTGGTGCTTATGGTGTTGGGAGCGATGATGTTAAGGAGGAAGTGGAGAAGGTGGTGGTGGGAGGAAATGAGAAGGAGGATAACAGTAAGATGTTGCTATAATTGTCAATCATAGACGTAGGGATGTTACTGTTGATGGGGATGATTAGAGACACGAAACTGAAAGCTAACCAATTCTTTTCAAATGTTTAACACATTTGAATTAATGAATACAAAGTTTTTGCCTTTTATTTCCTTTTTGTAAATGAATTCAAATTTTTGTATCTATTTTCAATACCAAAATTATGATTAAAATGTGTATTTAGCTTATTCGTTTAAATGAATCATTTGATGTTAATATCGATCAAGTTAATGTGCTGAATACAAAACCGAACGGAATTTAAAAAGAATTGAACTTAAACGTCAGGTTCAATCGTCTCCGTGGATATGTGTCTGACATGGTACATCACTGTCTGATGTGGTGCCAACGACACTGCGATCTCGGTGAACAAATCCAATGGATCCGGGATGTCCTTGCCGCTAATCACGTCAGTGACCTTGAACAAAGGAGGCATCATCCCGTTTCGCCGGATCAACATTTTGCACAAGGTGAACTTGATCTGCTTGTTTTGAGATCCTTCGTTGAATACTGCGATTGCCCAGCTGTTCGGAAGGTCAAACAGTTCACGTGACCAGTGCTGGAATGATCGATGTGGCACATTGATAGCGTGATTGCTTATTTCCTTCAGAGTCAGGAATGTTTACTTTAATCGTATCGTGTTATAGATATGTGTTTTTCTAAAATCAATGTTGTGGATAATCATCCAGTTCCAGACAAGCAATGAAAAATGGACGGACAGCATATTTAATGAATTAAAATTGAAGTAACTAATTACTATTTGTTTGGACCAGCTCCTTAAAAATGGTGTATACGTTCGACTAGAGCAGATCTAGGGAACGTTCCGTTTCTGACACGGTAGCTTCGTCAGGCCAAGACTGATAGTTAGAACGGTAACAAAGAGCAGGATTAGCTGGCTATGACGCTTTGCGAAGCGAATTATTACCCGAAAACTGTTCTACACGATTGCATAAAATAATTTTCTAGTATCTTTCGGTTAATGAACAGATAACTTCAACGAGCGACGAGATAGATCTATGCATAGGTAATTTGTTGTTTAGATTAGTATGACTGTCTTCACTAGAAGGACGTCAACAATGAGCAACATCAAAGAGAGCATAAAATGGATAGACATGAAGAGGATGACGATGATGATAATGATAATGATGGTGATGTTGATAATAATGATGGTACTAATGATATATATGTTGTTGAAGAAGAGGATAATGGAAACTAATATTTGTTTACCACTTTACCACTGTTTAAAAGCTCATTGTACCTGATCTTACTGTCTCCGTCTGACGACCGCAAACAGCCAGAAACCGGTAGTGATATGCAATGGATGGGGATGTGAGCACCACAATATATTAAAAACGAATATTAATGTGTTAGTAATGCAGCACGACTTATGTTGAAGACTACGGAGTAAATAGTGATGAAGATGATAATCATGATCACGATTTTAAATTTGCTAATACAAAATTAATAAATCATTCACATACCATCAGTCACATCGTGAACATATGGTGAATGTCTGAGATACTGAATGCAGCAGTGCCTTGTGAAACGAGTCTACATAGGCATGTCCACTATACTAATACAGCGCCGACTGAGAATGTCAGGTCACGTGTCTCGGGTGTGAAATGTTTGTATTCAACAGACCTACTCCATGGAGAGTTGAAAGCACGGTCTACCATCGCACAGGCAGTCGGTAGAAAAAGAGATATAAAGCTCTTAACATTAAACCAACGAGTTAAAAAAAACTTGCTCTTGATCGCTCATTTTAAGGGGCAATGTGTAAAGCGTCAAGTTGGAAAAATATCAGATACTGTTTTCTTCTTCTTAACAAGAAAACGTGCAAATGGACCAATCGACCGAGTACTGGTCTTCACCTTGAGCGCTGTGGGAGTGGTCGGACAGAGGTTGGTGGACAAGAAGTCATCATGCATTTGAGGTTGGAGGTGGAGAGAAGCCGGAAACGTTGGCGTAAGGTCATTTTGGGTCAACGAGTGACAACTGGTGCACTTCTGGTCAATTATCACATTTCAATTTCCTCGCTCCAAAATTAAGCGCACACACGCCCATCAATTGATTAAACCGGTCAAACGCAATTCAAGTTCACCCACGAATCCCACAACACAAGAGAGGTCCAAGGCGTTTATTACGCACAAGACAAATAACGCGACACACGCTGATGTTATAAAGGCAAAGAAGCAATCGCAATGGTGATCTCAACTTGTTAGTCACGGGTGTCATTTCGATCTGTTTTGTAAGTCGATTTCGTGCCAACCGGTACAATTTAAGCCCTCGCCACGCATGGCTGGTTTCACCGACATCAACGATTTGCATATCGTTCTATTCCAGCTGACGGTGTACCTCTTTTCATAATTTCCAAAATGCTGTCGCTCGAAGCATTCGAATGCAACCCTAGCGAAACCTGAAACAAGTTCGCAATTGTCGTCGTCCGTCTTTTCGGCACGTCTGGCTCTTCTGTTGCGTTGGTGGGTAGGGTTCTGCATATCATTCGGAAGCTCGTGCTTAGCGTTCATCTCTTATGCACTTCGCACCTTCACACTATGCTTCGGGGAGATCATTTAGATGACGATAATATTGTGATAATTAAGTCAATGACCATTGTTATTGAAACAATGTTAACTTTGGCGAAACAATGATTATAATCATCATAACAAAATTTATTTTGAACATTAGAATTCAACTTTATTTTTATGCTTACTTGAACCTCATCCGACATGCCCACGAACATTGGCATTCGCACCCCCTTGTCTTGGTTGATTTTGATCAGACGTGTGTTTTTCAGTAGCTCCAGCGTTGCGTCATCCGACCGTGCAATATCTACCGAGAAGAACAATGGCGAGGCAAACAAACACCACAAAGCCATTTGACTTCGCTGTTGTTCCCACGTCAATCGGCCATCTCCAACTCTGAGCAGACCCAAGTCGTTGAAACGTCCAGGCCCCACGAGTGAATAGAACAACGAGTCGTACATTCGCATCATATCAATTTGACGTGTGATTCCGTACCAAATATCAGGTTGGTCTTGAATTAGACGCCAGGAATTGCATGCTGAAAGTATTCTTGTCCAATTTACACGGTCCGGAAAAGTTTCGTAATCAATGGTCATGTAACCGCCGGAACATGCGATATAGGCTGGATCATCATGCTGACGAAACAAGTCACTGAACTTCGACAAGTAATCCTTTTCATTGGGCGAAATTAGTGACGATGCATCAACTGTGACAGCCCGAATGCCCCATTCGGATAATGTGGCCACATGATTTTCAACGAAGCTATCAGAGGTAGTGATTTTGACCATGGGCACTATACCTTTTATATGGAGCCGATCCCCTAACGATTTCATTCCCTATAATTAAATGTTTTCAGAAGTATACTACTTTTGTTTAGTTAGTAATAATAAACGTTCGAAAATGTGTTGGGTAACGTGTGAACTTAAGGAGGGTTTTAATAAAATTTGTACTGACTCAAACTCCAAGCACCAGTCAACGTTGTGGTTTGATGTATTGACAACTTCTCCCATTTCGGTATATTTAATTGACAGATTATTTGTTTCGGCTTTTATTTACCATTGGGATGAATAACTGCCTCTCTTGTGAATTAACACCGTGATATTATTGATTTGAGCTGTGAAGAGATATTTTCAAGCGGTCTAGAACAAGCCTGAAAATCAATATCGGCAAGGGCATTCCTCATTCTTTCAAGGAAGTAGGTGTAAATGGTAATGAAAATAATCGCATTTACAATACAAAGCATGCTTGCCGAAGGATTGAAAATACGTTGTTTGTTGACGATGAATCAATCATTTCTCAATCCTACAACCTTCTTAGTCACTAATGAACCGCTTTTCTTCAGCATGAACAAAAACGATGTTCTAGATCAGGGTACCTTTTCGCCTCCCATCCTTATTGTTGAAAACCAGCGGCTTGCAACTTTATAGTACATCATTTCACAAATCTATGTTCGACTATTGCAGGTAACCTCTCATTAGACCAAAATACCGATTTGCGAATTAGGAAGAAGACTTCTTTTGCCCTTTCTGTAATCCCAGATCTGAATCGACCATAATTTAGGTTACAAACAGGATGGTATACATTACATGCTTTAGTGAATGGCAGTAAACTTTGCAGCATCCACGTATACCTCGAAAGAAAGCTGTTTGCATTTTATTAAAGTAGTAACCGCTGTATCTTGACAATATTATTAATGCACAATGTATCAAATGCAGAAGTGCTTTCTAAAACTGGTCTCCAGTGCTTGTTCACCTTACTACGACCAGTCTGCCTATGTTGGATGAGTCATGTGTATAGAATAGGAAACCTTCGTAATCCGAAAGATGAAGAATTCAAATCAAGAGGTCAACATTCTGGTTAGCCACACTTGTGGGAATGAGACGTTTAGCAAAGAACTTGAAAAGCTCTTAAAATTGGCCCAACAATGTCATAAAAAACTTGCTGTTTACCGCTTAGCTTGGACGTGTGGATACTGCTCATTGCTGTTAAACATGGATCAACATTCATAGTGCGAATTCCGCCTATTGATTGAGTGCGACTCATCACTTTTAACGCTGAGGGAGATATCGTTCCTCTCGAATCGAACTGTTGGAATGTTGTTAAGTGACAAACTCCCTTGAGATTTGGGATGTAAATAAATAGAGACGCGCGAGCCAAAACCAACATTCTCGACGCTTTTGCCAAGAATTCGTTCCCTCTTCTTAAACTAAAGTTAACCAACGAATGGGCAGTTTGCTATCTATCATGGAAAACATCAGCGCTCAATACAACGACTGAATGAAACCTTCCGGTGTTATGAGAGAAAATAAATCTCGATGTCTTCATTTTAAACTTTAGTTGAACCAATTCCGTCTTCGGTGACCACAGTGCATCGCAGCTACATAGATATCATCTTTTCCCCACAGTTTCTGACCTCTAAAAGGTTTATCCCAGAAGTTAAACTCTCTCTCTCATACCCGAAAGCACTTCCTGGTTGATCGACGTCATTTTGGAACTGCAGTCGGAAGCAGTGGCCTCTGTTCTGCAACTTACAGATGATGCTTTGATCTGTGCCTCAGAATTGAATTATTCACAGCTAGTACTGCCCAACTAATATGGTCAATGGCCTACCCAATAGCCTCAGTTGTATTACGGCCATAGAGAATTCAATATACATGCGACTCTCCGAGTTTGCAAGGCTGTTGTGGTATAGTTAAAATGATCTATAGACCAGTATTAAGAACCTCTGGTGCTTTTTTTCCTCTGCTCATTCACCGTATGCTCAATGTGTTTTCGGTCTTTAGAAAACGTTGCTTTTGTGTTACCAGTAGCAACCAACAATGAACAATTTTAGATTCAGAACTCACTCGCTCAAATCGATTTCGATCCACATTCAGGGTGCCGCTTGATGTATCACGTGATCTCGATAACCAATGAAGATCGAGGTCAACGAGGCGATACCCTAGCGCGCAGAAGCTTCTAGTAACTAAGGCGTTACTTATATGCTCCATTACAAATTCTCCGACACATCTTTTCCGTTGTTGAATGCAGGCGTCTGGATCACTGACAAAGTTGATACTTGACCAACCCATGGGAGGTGTCGAATAGAGATCGATTGCCGTGCAGAACAAAATCGATATTAGGAAGACGAATGATTGTGGAAAAAGAGAATTGAATATCATCTGTGCGGGAGAAAAAAATAATTTGAAATAAATACGAAGTATATGTTCAGCATGATCAAAATGAATCTAACTATCCTGTTTCCAATCTGCTAAAATTATTTAGGCACACTAACCACATGAAGAACCCGACTATTTGTCTCTTGATGGACCAATCTATCTATCTATCCATCCATCCATCCATCCATCCATCTATCTATCTATCTATCTATCTATCTATCTATCAATCTATCTATCTATCTATCGATCGATCTATCTATCTTTGGCGCCGTCGTTTAGACGTAACTAGTCCTTAACCTTTAAGAACATGAAGAGATACCTAAAATAGACACCCACGTACATTCACTTAGACTTGCTCAGAATCGATATCGACTAAACTACAGCGTTCATCATCCAAGAGCTGCATCTGCTGCTACCCATCTTGTAGAGGAAGATTTACACAATGACACAAAAGTGATCGGTCAAGAGCAAGTTCTTCACAACTTACGAGGTCAATGCTAAGAGCTTTCATATATCTTTTGCAATTTCTGTGTACCACAAGTACGGTCTACTCAACGGTCGACTTCCTGACTTCAACTCGCCATAGAGTAGATCTTTTGGAATACGATCATTCTCCATTCTGTAGACATGACCCAGTCAGCGCTAACCTGATAGGGTAAACATGCTTTGTAGATCAGCATTAGAAAGCACTTCAGCATTCGGTAATTTTGACGGATGCTTCTTAAATGACAAACGTTCGTGTCTTGCGTAGATGGTCCTGGTTTCACTCCCACTAAGTAAATCATTTAGTACGTACGCGCTGTATACCATCTTCTTTGTTTTTTATAGTCAGCTTGCGGTTACCCCAAACACGAGAGTTCAATCGGGACAAAATGACAGCTGCTCTGCCAATCTGATTTTCTACTTCTGTGTCTAGCAAGAGGTTATCCGCAATGGTTGAATTGATGTACTGGCCCAAGCTGACAGTTTTCAAGAGTTTATTAACCCTATATTCAAATCATCTATGATTCATGATAGAAGATTTTAATTAGGCCCTATAGTTCTAGAAACTATATTACATCTAGTTTGCTGTTTTCAACACCAATGAGTCTAATGCTGTATTTTTCACAGTAAATGAGTACCAAATATTTAACACCATACTTTAGTTATTTCTATAATTATCAAGTTTGTACGAAATAATTGCAACATCGAACATAATTTAAAAATCAAAACCTGACATATTTTAACTTCAGTTAATTTGGAATTTTTCAAATTGGTTGATAGATACCTTTTCCTCAGCCGCCTTCAACTTTTCGTCTCAAATGCGCTGATGATCTAGCCATTGGATGTGATGTACTTAGAAATGGCTCTTCGGACACTCTCTTAACTGCATTAGATAAAATTACAATCTGGTCAGGATAGAAATAATATTTTTTAAATCCCAAAATCTATAAAACATGTATCCTCTAATCTACGTCGCAATAGGCGTGACAAATAGCGAAGCAGTCTACAGTAATAGGTTGGGGGACCACAACAGATGTAGCTGGGTCCTGGACGACTGGCCGGGCAGACAAACTACTCAAATATGCCAGTCTCGAGAAAGATTCACGAGTGCTTAATTGCGATCGGTCAAACGTGGACGGTAGCCCGGGTCGTAAGGCGTGGGACTACAATGGTGATGGTCGGTGGTTTAACTCCCACCCGTGGCGGAGGATGTGCACTGCCGATGAACTCTAATAAAAGCGAAACACGAGTCCAGTGTTTCCCTCATGTACCGACGTGATCAAGTTTGTGAATATTTCAAATGACTTGGTACTGATGAGTTTTCACAAAAATTCAGTAATCTAGAATCAAATCCACGTACCTCAGTAAAGATAAACTTGTCGGGTATCTAGGAATCACCATTTCTGATAACTTAACCTGGACTCCTCATCTCAATTCTATTCTTAATAAAGTACACAGGATTTCATTTTACGCGTTTCATTCTTTTCTTTGTGTGATCGAATAGTTAATGATATTCTGACAGATAATTCACAGCCACTCTACACAGAACTAGTGAAAACTAAATCTTTTTCTACAACTCAAACAGCATATATTATTTCACTATCTCAAACGTCACTATATCAACGACTATCCATCCCTTTCGCTTCAAAATTCATTCATTCCATTCGTAATAGCATAACAATATCAGATATTGTGAACTTTTTTATCGGACAACAGTATGTATAGCGCCATCTTCCAAGCTGAGGCAGCACTGAGACTGATGTCTTCTGCTGAACGTCAATCACTCTGGCAGATTGCAACTGCACATCGATGTGGGCACTGCAGGAGAGATTGTGCCTCTTTTAACGGACAGTTTAATCATCTGAGAAGCTGTGGCGCATGAAACCGGCATACGAGTGCGATGTGCAAGCATGTCTGCAACGACTCAAGGAAGCTGATATTGCTATCCATCTACCTAGAACATATATCTTAATAGTAAAGTATATTTAATTACTCCACGTGCAATTAAATGCATATCACCCTCTACTTTAGAAGGCCGACGTCATTAGCCCAGCATTGTCATTTCACAATGAGACTCACCTCAGTCTGACAGCTTTCTGAACAAACCTTTCCTCACAGTCAACACCAATATCTCATTAAGAACAAGAAAACAAATCAAGGCCACATTTCGCACATTTTTGTCTTGTTTAAGTCATAGCTATTATCGCTTAACCAACGAGGTGATAATTCCGGCTTCAAGGTCAGCATATATAGATCGATCGTTCATTTTATGATGTGCTCTCGTTGCACTTCATACTGGTTTTTCCGCACCAAACGACAATCAATAAGACAATGTTTTGTGTTTGTTTTACATAAAAATTGAACGTTAAGTTCAATCTTGAACGAAAGAACATCATTTTATCTCACCAATTTGTGAATCGACGTATCATTTTGAATGAGTTCAAGTTTTCATATATCTGACTTCCAGTATGTTTGCCAATGGTCACGCAAAAGATTAAGCGAAGTTATGGTTTGATCGAGGGCATAGTGTTTAACTGCAACTGTAACACTTTTATTGGCACAGGCCTGATATCAGGCTCAAAGATAAAATGCATGATTACAAAGCAGTGATCCGCCATGTACTAATTTAAGGATGGAGAGTTCACAGAATGTGACATCCTTTGAAGTGTTCGACCTAAGGTGCCTTAAGTAATTTTTGGGAGTGAGATATACTGACTAAGTATTGAATGCTGCCGTTCAAATGAGACGCAAATTAGAAACGTAGAAAGCAAGTTTTTTAATGAATCGGTGAGAGTAGTTTATTGGTAACGTCTCGCTTCTGTCTCAGAAGCTTCGTCAGACCAAAAAAATTGATAAAAATAATTGATAAAGACTGAAGGCGAGTAGTTGATGAAAAAGCTAGTAAATATTTGATTAGCATCGACTACCGCAAGAGCTGCAATAAACGGGACCAAACTAACAGATCCTCGTATGGCTAAAATGCGAACTCTCTAAAAGCATTTCATTTGTGCAAATACATTGGAGTAAATTCTCGAAGCACTGATGACACCAGTGAAAGTGGCGCTAGTGAAATGATCGAAAGCGTTCAGGGAAAATGCACAACAATGCTTTGGTGTAACATCAGAATTAATTTAACGTAGTATTTTGACTTAATTTTGAACCTGTGTTGGAAAAGAAATTAAAAGAAAAGAAACACTGTTAGTAGGAAAACGCATACAACCGCTCTGTAATAAGAGCACATGTGAGTGAATTCGAATAGACTTCCAGGTAGACTCAATCAACTGAATCGCTAACCGCATATCGTGCTTTAAAATCTGTCGACAAGTTAATGTGCTCGGTAAGTTAAACAGTCAAGAGGCCAAATTTTCTGTGGTCGTCACGGTGCCCGCACTTTGGCGGTGTAGTTCGGGGCCAAGTGTAATGAACTGGACGAACGTTTCACGGTTGAATAAAACATCCAAAGTTCTTCCGTAGCACACCGGCCCACTACAAATACAGATGCTTGGTTACTCTCATGGCTTTCATGGTGACGTGCGCTCACTGTTTAATCGGAAATTTGAAGAGCAATCCTTTGATAGCTCGATAATTTTACGAAACGTTAAGAGAAATATGAAAATGAATGCGAAGGCTTTCTTCACTTTGTGATCTGTAAAGAAATATTTTCTTAACACAAAACAATCAAATCTGACTATTTTCTCCTAGCAATGCAATACACATCGTTTACGCTCATTACTGTTCACCATCCAACACTTTCGATTGTCCTCCCCAGTGGAGTTTCCTACCTAAGTTAAGGCACTGAAATCGTCGAATAGGTCACTGCCGGAAGCCCACGAAGGCTAGGTTTAGCAATATTAGAATTCCGGTTACGTTTGTGCGAAGTCTAGTGAAGGCGCGTGACCCGAAATCGCGGCGCACGGGAAACTGTGCGCAATACAACCAAACAATGAACATCCTGTGTATGTATCAGGCCAACAATGTCCTGGTGCATATTTTGGCAATCACATTCATGTGCAATACAATGTGGTATACAGATCGACTGTCGGTGAATATGTGCGCATCTCAAGTGCAAAGTTAAGGCTCAAATGTATGATGGACAATTGGTTTTGATCGTAAGTTTGGACAAATTCATTGACCGGAATTTTATTCGAAAGAATTGTGGCTTATGTTGGGATTACCATGTTATCATGTTTCGTCGTTGTATTTGATGTAGTAGTCAGTTTAAAACAGGCACGAGCAGTCGAACAGTATCATCGGGGTCTCAATTATCCTCGCAGAAAAAATGACTATAGAGCGAACTTTGATGATATCTTTCTGTCTTTCATATTGGCTTGAAAGCACCCGGAGGAATACACGATTTCCGTTGCTTAACCTATTGAATGATAGCATAATGGAAGTGATAACCCAAGAAACCTCCCGATACTGCAAAATCAGTTGAATCACATTTACTTCGATAACTTCCAGGAAACGTCATCAAGAATAAATGTAATAGTAAAATCGATTCGTATTCTCATTTGTGTAAGACAACAGAGTCTCAGTTTTCTGAGGCTTCGGACGCATAGTATATTTTCAAAACCATTAACACATTAAGTTATCTGAAGATATTAAAGTTCAAAAAGCAAAATAGGTTTTGGGAGCCATGTTGTCCTGGCTTGAGAGGTTATTCCTTAACAAAGCGAAATTCAGCCTTTTCCATGAAGGTTCGGCAAACAAGGTATTCTGTACCTGTGAACGACCCCAGAATTTCGGCCACCGATTGTCTCGGCAATAAATGACGACTGTTTACGATCGTGATCTTTTCTTTCATAAACTGTTTTATTTTCTGGAACGTTGAGCAGAATAATACTACTTGATGTTGTTTGATCACGATCATTTGGATTTCGTCTTCCTTACCACCACGTTACATCAGCTTATACAGGTTTGTCTTGGTCAATTTTTACCCTTAGGATAGACGAATTCAGTTAGACGTTTTCCATATCCTTTTCGTTGACATAAGTGATCCCGGGCAAAAGTGTTTGTCTAGATTCGGCCAACTCGTATGACGAGAAAGCTGAGTCACCGACGCCGGGTGTATGACATTTAAGCCAGTTCGTTTGGAAATATTGGAACATTTCTCAAGCTCATGTTTTGCCTTGCTTGAAAGAGCGTGATTTCTTACTCGGCAACATTGGTGCAGATAACACTCAAAGTCTTTTCGTGCTTTATAGAATGTTGGCTTCTTATGTTGTGTGCCGGTTTTGGTCGGAAGTTCTTCTTTGCCTGGAGTTCAGACTCAGTGCTCCCGTCGAACACTTACCTGCTTTCTTCGACATCTGGGCAAATTTGGGCTTGTTAGAGTCTGACACATCACCACGAGCTCTTTTGTAGTAACCTTATGGTATGTAATACAAGGTACATTAATAACGTTATTATCTGTACAGCCAGTTGATGAAGTCCAGAATACAGTCAATTTAAATGTGATTCAATACAATAGTCAGCACTGTTTGAAGAGATCGTTGCTGTTTATCTAACCTTCTTACAACGTTCGAGCATTGGACCAAGGCATTAGACGAAGGTGAGGCTGTACATGCTTGCTACATCGATATTTCCAAAGCTTTCGATAGAGTCAACCATGACATCTTAATTAAAAAGCTCGAATCTTATGGAATAACGGAAATAGTGCTGAATTGGATAAGGGACTATCTTACTGATAGACACGTCCATGTTCGCGTTGCCAACACCCTATCTAGAAAAATAGACGTCACGAGTGGAGTTCCGCAAGGATCGGTGCTTGGACCTCTTCTATTCTTGGTGTATATGAACGATATAGTAGAGTATATTTGATGCAACTTGATACTATTTGCCGATGTTATTAAAATATGGAAACGTGTCAGCTCTGTTAATGACTTTATGACATTACAACGGGATCTAAGCATCTTATTTCGTTGGTCCCAGTTAAATGAGTTACCATTTAACCCTGCGAAATGTAAAATGCTGCAGCTTGGAAAATCTCTACACCACACGTATCAGCTTGGCACGCAAGATATTGTCTGGACCACCGCAGAAAAAGATCTCGGTATATGGGTTTCGTTTAACCTTAAGCCTGGACATCATTGCCGGATGGTGTACAATAAAGCTTGCCGTATCTTGAGTCTTCTCAAAAGAGTATTCCAGGTTTTTACGCCCGGAACCCTACCCCGGGTAATCAACACGTATATACGTCCTGTTATGGAATATTCCATCCAAGCCTGGGCACCATGGCTGAGGAAGGAAATCGAACTACTCGACAGGATTTATCATCGTGCTACAAAGTTGGTCCCCCCTTACAGAAATTTGCCTTTCACAGAACGAATGTTAAAACTGAACCTACACGATTTTACCCAACGACGGATACGTAGTGACCTCCTGTTGACATTCAAAATCCTGCATACTGAAAACCATCCCCTTAAACACTTGCTAAATCCCAATGGCCTTACTCGAACACGAACACATTCAAAGGCTTTAAGCATTCCGCATTCTCGATTGGATATTCGTCGTAATTTTTTCTCCGTAAGAATTTGTTTCACTTGGAACTATTTGCCTGAAGAAATCAGAATCTGTTGAGGTTTTCGCTTCCAAACTTGATGAGTTTATGACGAACCATGCGATATGTGACTGTTCCTATTAATTTTTGAGATATTTTATATTTTTTTCATATTATATATTCCATATACCTTGTCATCCTATGGCTACTGTTAAGCTTACTGCTTTTTCTACGATGAAGTTTTCTAAGTTCCGAGTTCTGAGAGGATGTCACCGTTGGTCTGGTTTGGATTGCCTTTTCTCCAACCTTTCTAATCACTTCTCTGATCGATCGTTTGAGCACTGGTCACGTATTGAATTTGACGTTCCAAACAGCATGGCAATCACACAATTTAACGAAATTCACAAAACTAGCAAATCAATATCACATTGTACAAAATGTTGATCCGGCGTTGATGCCTCCTTTGTTCAAGGTCAGTGACGTGATCAGTGGGGTGAAAATCGCGGATCAGCTAGATTTGTTCATCGATATCACAGTGACGCTCAGAACTCATCACAAGGAGATATATCATGTCCGGCATATATTAACAGTGAAATGCAAACACTGTGAGAGTAGTACTGGTTTTCTGGTTGTGACTGGATCACGACAGCTGAAAGCAGAATTCGCTATACGCCGTCACCAGAGCGAGCGGTCAATATCCCCTCCGCCATGTGGCGCTAATTTTAGTGGTTTCTCAAATAACGGAACGCTTGGTGCGCGGAAGTATAATCACGCGCGTCGTGAGCCATGGAATTGTTTCTTAATTAAAACTTGGTTTTATAAAAATATATTCGTGCATGAACTGGTTGCTGCAGGCTCTAAACGATTTAATGTTGCTGAAATGAAGTTGTGACTTGCAACCTCCGGTAATTCGAGAATGCCTGCTCCAGGATGCTGTCAACAACGAACTGCCTTTCTGAGCCGATGTGTGCAAATTAAATTCGCGTGCTAGGCAAAACTTATTTGACTATTCGCATGCAATACAGTGCAATGCGTTCCTGCTGATCGATCAATTCGCACCTATCTGTTTTGTGTAAGCTATCGAAGATTGGACGACCTAGACTTCAACTGCCGTCGATGTCAGGACACAAGGAAACTGAACGTGATTTAGGTAAATTTTGCAAAAAGAGGGTAAGTGGAAATCGAAACTAATCATGTGTTATATGATCTGAACACGCTGAACAGCCAAATAATGCGAACAATGGATGTGACTCAACCATTATTTAGCTTAAAAACTCGGAAGGGCTTTTGCTGAATGCTCATTAACAGAATTCCGCTACCCCAAAAAAATAATATTGAATTAAAAACAAAATTAAAGAACCTCAGTGTAATCTGCATCAATGTGCCGGAGTCATCACGGACACTTTCCTCAAGTAGACGAACTCACGACATTAGGCAATGGTACCAGCTGATCTGTGATTTA
The DNA here is from genome assembly GCA_013407085.1 of Atriophallophorus winterbourni. NCBI lineage: Eukaryota > Metazoa > Platyhelminthes > Trematoda > Plagiorchiida > Microphallidae > Atriophallophorus > Atriophallophorus winterbourni. The sequence continues at coordinate 42,894 of JACCGJ010022864.1, forward strand.
GTCAACCACACTTTGAGGGAGGGTGTTGTACCGGCTAACTGGAAGAGGAAAATTATAACAGCCTTCTATAAAAGTAGCTATCGTTCTCACCCTGCAAATTACCGCTCTGTTACACTCATTTTAGTGATCTCTAAAGTTATGGAGCGAATTGTATGTGAAGGGATCGTGAGTCATCTCGAAACTCAAATTTTTTTGTCCATAGAGCAACATGGATTTCGGAAGTCACGTTTTTGTTGGACTGACCTATGGAGACAATGAACGACTGTACGCAGGCAGTGGATGATAGTGGTTGCATGCATGTGTGTTAATTGGGCATATTATGGGCATTTGATCGCGTGGACCCTCTATACTCCCGAGGAAGCTGCATGAGGTTGATGTTAAATGGGTGCCTTATTACCTAGCTGAGAATCTACATGCTTGATCGCAAGGCATACATATCGACTCGTTGTCCATAGACTTTGAATTTTAATCACCGATGACCTGCGAGCAAGGCATAACGGAGTGATTGTTTCCAATTTTTGTGTAGCGTAAATTCAAGAAACGAACTCCTTCAAGTGATTATGATATGCTTATTTCAGGTCATGATTTACTACAACAAATTATATAATCGCATAACACCAACACAATTCCAATATACAAGATCAATGCTGCGTGCATACATTTTATAAAGTGTCTTGTGCACATCCAAAGTGCAGTAAATCGCGAAGATCTGGATTAAGAGCCGTTGTAGCAAGGCAACATAAAGTAAAGTAAAGGGAGGTAAACTCTAAAAACATTCAATACAAATGCTACGTGTACGCGATTTCGGTAAAAATGAAAATAGTGACTGCCCTCATTCAAGCAAACAAGCAACCAGAACCAAATCGCAATATATGACTGTACAAAGAGTAAGAGAAACCCAAAGTTAAGGTGTAAAATTGTTAAGATAGTACCCAAATTAATTCCGTTGATTTCGGGGAATACCACAAATTTACTAAGAGCTTCTGTTCAACAAATAGTTGAATAATAGTACAGCTCGGTTGTCTGGATCAGTAATACACAACATCAAATAACATGGCTCCCGGTTGATATGACCTTATTACATGAGCTTGCAGTCATTCGACGATAAATCCTGGCAGCACTGATCATGAATCTGACCAAATACTCAGTCAATCTCGCAGCGCGGAGAACGTACTACTATAATGAAAATACAAAGTTTTAGCAACAATTCACAGCAATGTTTGCTGTTCAGAGTACAGTCCGTTAAGCTTATTCCCGATTGGAGCCAAAGACATGGAACATATCTTAACTAAATTCATATTAAAACATTTAAAATCACACAGCTTGTTGTCTACGGCATAGCATGGACAACGCAGGAATCCTTTTTTAATGAAGAACCTATTCACTAGCTTAGGCGATTGGATCAAAAGCGTAGACGTTTGCGGTTCTCTCTACGTTGCATTCATGACATAATCATTGCAAAATTGTTCTTTTCGAATAAACATCAAATTCAGTAGCCATATTGATTTTGATGCCTAATGAAGTCTGCTATAAATAAATCTTGGCTCGTTCCATCTGCATACAGAACTGAATGGAACGCCATTCAACTCGAACAAACACAAAACCACACAGATTTGAGAAAGAGTGGAATTCACTCATCACCTGGACTGTGTGAAATCTAAGTTGGTCTTTATTGCGAAATCGCCTCAGCGTGTAGGCCTATCACAAATGCATCCGGTATTTCATTACACTCCCAAATCTGACTAGTATGCTGCGGGATATCTTGTTGGCAATATTCGCTCATTTCACGCTATTGACTCTCACAATAAATGTTGATAAATTCATGTACCCCACAACATAGTGCACCATGACTACGCAAGATTATTGCCTGTTTCGACATGCTTTAACACCAAGCAACCAAGAGTATGTTAGAGCGACGAAACCCGTCATAATGTCCGCGCCTAACAGATTGTCAATTTCTTGGATTTTACCTAGTGATCTATCTTAAATGACCTGATGATTTTAGAGAAAATTCTGCAGACAGTTAATCACCGTGTCGTACAGTTATTCGGCTGCAAATCACGCACAGTCTGTCTAGTTGATTGCCAAATAGTATGTCACAGCTCATCTGCTTTTGGGGAACTAATCATTAGAGAAGCTCAAAAATAACCGATTATTATTCGGGGCAAATTAGATGTGTGTGTTTATTGATGTTGGACTTCTTCAGTCGATGTCGACCACAGATTTACATCACACACGCCAGGAGGGTTGATGCTCCAAAATTTTCGAATGACTTAACAGTCCGATTGGGGAGTTATCTACGATTAGAGTCTGAGAGTAGTATCAGCTCCTTCCCGACTTGCAGTCGACGTGTTATATAGTGCTTCTAAAGTGAGTGGTCAGAATCAAAATTTCACCAAATCGTTTTGCCAATGTATAGATTTGACTTATCTTTTTATTAAACATCTTTTTGTAACAATTGGTATCTGACGACGGTCGACTTCAAGATTTTAACTTACTATAGATTAGACATGTCGGAATACGTCTATTTTCGATTATGTGATTCAAAGTGATTCAAAGTTGTAATGGTCTAAAAAAACATTTAGCTTAACAACAACCATAGGATGGAGTTATGAGTTATATACAATAAAAAGAAGAAGAACAGGGAAACTCATGTAGTGTAAATCATATCAAAATTTTGGTTTTCTCTCAAGTACTTGTCCAAATTAGCTTTAAAAATATCCAGGTTGGCTGAGTGTGTCACAGTGGAGGGGATGGTGTTCCATGTGAATCTTACACGTACAGCATACGAATATCTTCGACAGTCCAGTCTTGAAGTCGGAATAAGCACTGTAAGTTCATGTTTCCGACTGGCACGGGGTGGCGAGCGTGTGAAAAGTTTGGACATGGGATGGTTAGGGACGTGCATAATGTTGTACATCAGTATGAGGTCACTTCTCAGTCGACGACAGCGGAAGTCTAAATGATTGAGACTCCTCAAACGTTCTTCATATGGTTTAGCAGCTAGTCCGGATACAAGCTTTGTGGTTCGGTGGTAAATAAGCTGCAGAAGATTGATGTCTTTCTGAATCCAGGGTGACCAAGCCTGAACAGCGTACTCCATCGCTGGTCTCAGATAGGTGTTCATGATACGGGGCACCGACTGATTGGAGAATCTGCCGAAAATTCGTCTCAATAACGCCAATACTTGTGACGCCTTTTTGTAAGCCGCTTTGCACTGCAGTGAAGTCTTCAGACTTGAACTGGTCCAAACACCCAAATCCTTCTCTTCAGTTGTCCAGACGAGTTGGTGGGACCCAAGAGTGTAGTTGTAATTAACAGTCTTTCCAATGTTTAACACCTTGCACTTTTGGAAGTTGAATGGTAGTTTGTTTCTCAGAGACCAATCGTGCAATGTGTTTAGATCCTTCTGCAAAGTTTCACAGTCATCATTTGTACGTATGCTTCTCCAAAGCTTTATATCGTCTGCAAATAACATAATCTTGCATTTAACACGCTCGGGAATGTCGTTTGCGTAGATCAAAAACAAAATCGGTCCGAGGACCGAACCCTGGGGCACTCCGCTCGTAATTTTGAATGGTTTCGATAAGGCGCCGTCAACTCTGACTTGGGCACTCCTGTCGCGTAAATAGTTTTCTAGCCAAGCAAGAAGTTTTCCTGTTATCCCGTGCAATTCAAGTTTCTGGATTAAAATACTATGATTGACGCGGTCGAAAGCCTTTGACATGTCTAAAAAGCATGCGTGGATGGAGTAACCATTGTCCACACACTCAGTCCAGTCGTTTAAGGTGAGCAAGAGGTTAGATAGACATGAGTGATATTTCCTGAAACCGTGCTGTTCAGTCGCAAGCAGTCTATTGTTTTCGAGGTGATGGGTGATCTTTTCCGCTACTAAACTCTCTAGCACTTTAGAAATTACTGGCAACAACGTAACTGGTCTATAGTTCGCAGCGTCAGATCGACTCCCGCCCTTGTAGATTGGTGTGATGATGCCAGATTTCCATTCCGCGGGAACGATACTATTTTCGAGCGAAATTTGGAATAATGTGCTGAGTGGACCACACAATGAGGATGCACATCGTTTGAGGATAAAAGGAGTGATTCCATCTGCTCCTGGTGACTTTGTGGTATTCAAACGAAGAAGTTTGAGCATGACACACTCATTGTTTATTGAGATTTCATTTAGTATTTCATTGGAAAAGCCGATCGAATGCGGCGTAAGATGCACTGATTCCTTGGGGCAAAAAACTTTGCAGTAGTAACCTGCAAGAACTTCGGCAGCCTCGAACGCAGTCGTAGTTAGACCATGAGGTGTGCGTAGTGCTGAGATTCCTAGCCTAATTTTTGATATAGTGTTAACGATCTGGTACAGGACTTCGGGGTTCCGCTCCCTTGTGGTCAGTAGGCTTGCCTGATGAGACTGCTTGTCCTCGGTGATGAGAGAGGTGACCTTGTTCCTCAACAGACGATATGTTTTCCAATTATCTGGCATCGGAATCTAGACATAGTTTCTCCATGTATCGTTGCGTACCCTAATCCACTTTCTTGTGCGGCTTCTCAATGTGAAGGTAAATCGTTCTTTCGTTGTCTTTGGCACAAATCTGGAATGTAGGTTTATTTCGTCACACAGCTTTTCTATGAAGTTTACCCAAGAACGACGCACGTCCGTGGTGTCTGGTTTCCAGTCAGAAATCGTTCGAAGACCATTGTGAAGACTTCCAATATTCAGTTGTAGTTTTGTTTTGTTGATGTCATTTATTCATTCGGCTCGACAAACATAATCGAATAAGATGACCAGGTGGTCGCTTGAACCCAATAGAGTTTCGTATCCGAGATTTTTGATGGCGTGTTCTTCACTCGTTAGTATTAGATCCAGGACGGATGGCATGTTACCATCTCTATATCTAGTCTTATCAAATACGTGGTTATAAAAAGGAATATCAAAGATCAGTTCTTGAAACGCATCGTCGAGCGAGTTTGTCAAAAGAGCGTTTTTCTTCATCAAGTTTGTAAGGTTGAAGTCTCCCATAACCAGGAGTGGCGTTTGAAATCTGACAGTCAGAAGTCGAATTTCCTGGAGTAGTTCAACATTGTGCGCGTCACTTGCGCTTTGAGCCCGATAAATCACGCCAACAATGCAGTCATCTCCAGTTGTCAGCTTAATTGAGCACCACAGAGTATCCTGTACACGTAGGTCAATATCGTTAATTTCTCTGCATGATAACTGTTGGTTGTAGTAAAGTGCTACGCCACCACCGCGTCCCGTACGGTCTTGACGGAGAAGAGACATTCCTTTCAATGCCAATTCATTGTCTGATAAATGAGGTTCAAACCATGTTTCGTTAATTGCAACTAATTCCGGTGAGTACTGTATACATACAGTATCAAGCTCCTGTATTTTGTTTCTCAGACACTGCGCGTTTGTATAGAGACACTTTATGGTTTCATGGGTTAGCAATGATGGACAGTCTGAGAGACTAGTTTTAGTTACAAGTTGTGATATGTTTGGCAACGATTGAGGGTTGGTATGCATAAATTCAATCCGGTTCACACTACACAGCTGAGGCATTGATGTCGTTTCTACTTTTCCGACTCGGCATCAGTCGGACACAAATCTTTTTTTGGAGAGCTAATTGAAATGACCTGACTTGGGCTTGTGAGTGGTATATTGTCTGCAGGATCTAGTTTATTTGCTTTCGGAGCACTCATTCTGTCATCCTTGTTTTCAGTGGTTTTGAGGCGTCTATGGAATAATTTTAATCTCTCGGGGCAATTTGTATCGAAATTGCTTCCAATTTTTAAGAACGGCGTCAGCCAAACTGTCTGTCAGCAGTGTCAGTTTTAGAGATCGTGCAGCTTTACCTTCGTATTTCGGTGATGTCGGGATCCTAAAGGTATTGATAACAGTCGTCTTATTCGTTTGGATAGCGTCACTTATAAATTTCCATTGTTGTATATCGTGGTTGAAGTTACACTTTGTATCTGGACTATCAGCAGCTTCAGGGACGTTCAGGATTATAAGACTACGACTGTCGAGGTCGTTTACTTTCCCAGTGTTCCTATTTACTGCCGATTTTGCCCGTTCTGACCAGGGTATATCAACAAAGATACGTGGTGTGTTTTCTTCACCGTCTAGTAACAAGTATGCAGATAAAAGTACATCTTCTAGTTCTTTTTCACTTTGCAACACTACCTTGAGCAATCTTGGTTTATCTTGGTGCGGCGCTTTGGGAGCACGAGTCAAGCGATACATTGAAACCGGATTGATTGTTTCTAAACTCATCCTAGTGCACAGTTCCGACCATTTGGTTAAATCATGCTGCTGTCTATTCGAACATAGTGTCTCAGTTGCCTCTGGAAAATTGGTACAGATATTGCTGTACACATGACTCAGCCAGCGTAGCTGGCGCTGTCGTAATATGGTGAACATGCTCTGCTGAGCAGCTTTTGAATACACTTCAGAATTCGTTACTCTGTCCATCCAGGATACGTTCAAGACCCGTCGGATTCTTCGGATTCTTCGAAACCATTCAGCTTTACTTCGTGTCTTGCTTGGATGATCCAGTAAAACATTTATTACGCACGCGCTGTATACCATCATCATTGTGTTTACCGTCAACTTGCGGTTTCCACACGGAAGTTAAAACGGGACATGATTACAGCTGCTCTGCTAATCCTGTTATTAAGCTCCGTGTCAAGCGCGAGATTATCCGCATTGATTGAACTAATAAAGGTAAATTAATGTATTAGTCTAAGTCCTCATTTATCAACAGTGATGATGGGAGGCGATACAGTTCCTTAACTAAGGTGTTTGATCTTGCTCATTCTGATTATATATTCATAGTCGCTTTTTGCAGAGTAAAACAGTCACTTTGCGACTGAAGGTGTTCTTGGAAGTGAGCAAAATGACTATATGGTCGGCAAATTATAGGCCACGGATCAGAACATCCGTCAATTTTATTTATGCACTCAACCGGATCTCGTTGAACAGCTTACAGTGACGAAGAACATAATTAATATTTCGTAGATGATGCAGTGGGAAAAATCAAAATTCACAATATCCACCGCTGTACATTATACTAGATTCGGAAATTCACTACGAAATCCTAGTTTTCTACCAGTGGGTAAACTCAGAAATATTTTACAAATTTTAATGAAAAAATAAGCTAAACACCTGTTTTATGACCCAGAGTAGTCTAGCGCGAAAAATATAATACATGTTCTATTTGCAGTCATCAGTTTCAAAGATTCAAGAATTCAAGGATTTATGGTTAAAAAAGTTAATACTTTACAGCACCACAGGATTACGGTATGACTAAAACATGAAATTACAATAGTATAAAAGCAATAGAGAATATCAAATGTAAGTCTCGCGAATGATGTTCGTTTGCAAGTGCAAGTCTAATTTCGCTTTAAAAATCGCCAAGCAAGGAGAGTCCACCACATCACTAACTTTGTTACTCTATAATAGATTTTATCGAAGAGAGCAATATCCTTTCGCAGCCAAGGAGCCCAGACCTCGACCGCATACTCCATCGTAGGTCGAAGGTAGACATTCATTATCCTTGGTAACTTTACCAGGGAGAATCTTCCAAATATTCTTCGAACGATACCTAACAATCTGTTGGCCCGTCGATATATATTCTGGCAGTGCACTGTGCTCTTCAGGTTCCCGCTAATCCACACTCCAAGATCTTTTTCTAACGAGCTCCATGCTAGGTTTTCAGTTCCTAGTCGATATGTCCAAGAAACATTCTTGCCAAGATGGACCATCCTACATTTCTGTATGTTGAATGACATGTCATTCATGGCCGCCCAATTCGACACGCTGTCCAAATCCATTTGTAGTTTCTCACAATTCTCTGCAGAACTAATCGGCGTCCAAATTTTCATATCATCCGCGAACAGGACCATTTTAGAAGATATGAGTGGGGTTAAATCGTTTATGTATAACAGAAAGAGGAGCGGGCCTAACACAGATCCTTGTGGGACTCCACTCGTGGTTTTGAACGTTTGTGATAGCACTGCCGTTAACTTTAACTCTGGCTTCTCGATCTGACAAATAGTCGTAGACAGTAAGATTAGGTTAGAGAGCCTTGAAATATTGGATAAGTGTTAAACAATGTTTAATATCTGTAATGTGTCACCATTGGCCCAGGCTTAAGTTCGACGGAACACAACCGTAAAAAAACTCGTGTAATTTAATGAATAACACAAAGTTTGTACAGTGAACGATAATAACAATATGCACTTGCGATCAATCTTGTTGAATGCTTGAGCGATAGTTCGTTCACTGTCTATACTACACTAAGTTACACTGTAAGACCTCCTGCAAAAAACACGTTGTTCAAAAATAGAATCACACAGTGATTCCTGGTCAACTACTCAAGTCGCTTCGCCAAAAACCGGTTGTTGTGTGAAAGTTCCGAAGATGTGATCGACACACATTTGATCAACCATCAGCACTTTGATTGCCTAAACGTGAATCTCTATGAGATTATGTGTTTTAACAATATGGTTTGTGAATTGAACCAGAATAAAATATGGCTTCATTATCTAAGTTACATTTGTATTTCGTGTTCATAATAGGATTGTTGTGAATATTGAGAACGTACTACTCACGAGTAAGCGTAAAATACCAAAAAAGCAATCGAATTCAGATGTCGGTATCTATTAAGCTTAACTGGTGTTGGGTTAAACCTGGTTCCCAATTTTTTTCAGATTGACGAACACAACATAAAGCTCTTTTTTCAATAATATTTGCTTATATGAAGCGTTCTAGTTAGGAGAAAACTTGATAGGTACTTAATTGTAGCACACTTAACAAGTTGCGCTTGGATGCCACTGTTGGATAAGGTTGGAACGACCGGGTCCACGACAGTTGCTCCTTGACAATTGCTCCCCGACAGTTGCTCAGCGACAATTGCTCCTCGGACAATTGCTCCTCGGACAGTTGCTACTCGGACAGTTGCTCCTTGGACATTTGCTCCTTGACCAATTGCTCCTTGAACAATTGCTCCTTGCCCTATTGCTCCTTGACCAATTGCTCTATGAATTTTAGATCACGATCAGATTGGTTAACATTGCGACGGAAATAATTCATACAAGTGAAGACAAGTATTTTTTCTTCTTTGAACATTTTAATAAAAATTAAATAAAATACTATAGATCACTGTAATAACAATAACAATAACTAAGCCATGTGTTTTTTAGTGTTTTTCACAAAATCCTGGTCTCATGTCTGATAACTGCACACAAAAAATATCACTGTTATAAAACATCTTCCAAACTACTGTCTTGATTGTCTTCTCCTTCTTCTTCTGCAACAGAAGCCTACAAATTGTAGCAAAAGGCAATGCTCTTCAGTACACTCACGGTGTCCCGACCCTGCTGACCTTCAACAACTCTTTTAATTCTTTCTGCCACCATGGTAAGTCTGCATGGATACGACATGTAGTCTCTGGAACACCTCTAAGAATGTAAGCATTTAAGAGTACGTTTTCCACGTCCTCCGCAGATTGCAGCGTTATTCTTAAAAGGCGAGGATCATCCTTGTGAGGAGAATTCAGGTGGCGGTTTAATCGAACTACTGATGAAGTAGTAACTGCGGCCAAGCTCATCTGACTGCAGAGTTTATACCACTCAGCTAAGTCATGTTTTTGCTTAGCTTCAAACAGCGTTTCCTGCGACTCGGTCACGTTTGTACATATAACGCTAAGGTTTACACCCGCGGATTTTGTTTTATAATGTGAGTCAGTCATTTTAGTAGCAGTGGTTTTTTGAGTTCTTTTTCGTTTCCGTTAAGTCGAGGAGTCACTGATCCCAACGAACGCCTCCCCGTTTTAGTCACCATCTGCGCGGTTATCTGGGCAAATGTTGGCCTGCTCGAGTATGATGGATTATCTACCGGCTCTTCGGCAGTAACCTCTAAGTCGGGTAACGACGGTGTCTTTATGACATTTATTATCAGTTCATTTAGTTTTTGTATACTGGATTCCATTCCATTTAGACGCGTCTCAATATCATATTCAGGGGTCTTCGTTGCCGAGTAAACAAGTAAACAAGTGAACTGAGTTCAAGCTCAAACCAGCAAGAGTGACCCCACTGTTGATTTTTATGTGTGTGAACGAAAGCGAAAAGACCACTGTTCTGGGCGACTCCATCTCCGTGGAACTGAGTTCAAGTGAACTCAGTTCACTTGTACAAGGAGCAATTGGTCAAGGAGCAATTGGTCAAGGAGCAAATGTCCAAGGAGCAACTGTCCGAGGAGCAACTGTCCGAGGAGCAATTGTCCGAGGAGCAATTGTCGCTGAGCAACTGTCGGGGAGCAATTGTCAAGGAGCAACTGTCGGTACCCAAGAACGACCAACCAATCAATCACATGAGCCCGCACTCATATAGACTGGATTTGAACCCATGACCATGAATTTAAAAGCTCATTTGCATGCATTTCAATGTGTGATGGAAAAGTGATGTGATTATGTAGGCTCATGTGATTGAACAGGTTGGTCGTACCAAACTTACCCAACAGTAGCATATAATTCAAATTCAAATTCAAATTCAAAGATTTGTGGTTAAAAAAGTTAATACTTTAAAACACCACAGGATGACGGTATTAATAAAACATGAAAAAATACAATAGTACAAAAGCAATAGAGAATATCATATGTAAGGCTCACGAATGTTATTCTTTTGCATATGTAAGTCCAATTTCACTTTAAACGCCGCCAGGCAAGGAGAGTCCACCACATGTTGGGGTAGGGAATTCCAAAGAAATATAACACGTATGGCGAAAAAATGGCGCTGGCAGTCAATACGGGAACTTGGGACGTAAAGGGATAAGGTATGTCCGCGTGTCACTTTCCCATCACACACATCAAGCAAGTGTTTTAGTGGATGTGCTTCGGTTTGACACAATTCTATAAGTCAGAATAATATCGCGTCGTATCCTCCTTTGAGTAAAGTCGCATAGACCCAGACGTTGCAATCTTTCGGTGTACAGAACATTGCGAAGACCCATCACGAACTTTGTTGCTCTATGATAGATTTTATCGAAGAGAGCAATATCCTTTCGCAGCCAAGGAGCCCAGACCTTTACCGCATACTCCTTCGTAGGGCGAAGGTAGACATTAATTATCCTTGGTAACTTCACCAGGGAGAATCATCCAAATATTCTTCGAACGATACCTAACCATCTGTTGGCCCGTCTATATATATTCTGGCAGTGCACTGTGCTCTTCAGGTTCCCGCTAATCCACACTCCAAGATCTTTTTCTAACGAGCTCCATGCTAGGTTTTCAGTTCCTAATCGATATGTCCAAGGAACATTTTTGCCAAGATGGACCATCCTACATTTCTGTATGTTGAATGACATGTCATTCATGGCCGCCCAATTCGACACGCTGTCCAAATCCGTTTGCAGTTTCTCACAATCCTCTGCAGAACGTATTGGCGTCCAAATTTTCATATCATCCGCGAACAGGAACATTTTGGACGATATGAGGGGGGGTAAATCATTTATGTACAACAGAAAGAGGAGCGGGCTTAGCACAGACCCTTCTGGGACTCCACTCGTGGTTTTGAACGTTTGGGATAGCGCTCTGTTAACTTTAACTCGGGCGTCGCGATCTGACAGATAGTCACACAACCATGAGAGTCGTGGATCACATATTCCTAAACGCATCAGTTTTTGAAGAAGCAAATGATGATTGACTCTGTTAAAAGCTTTCGAAATGTCGAGGTAACAGACGTGGATGCCAGAACTTCTATCCAACTCTTTCGTCCAGTCGTCTAATGCTATGAGAAGATTTGTGAGACAAGATCGGTGTGATCGAAATCCATGCTGCGCTGGCGAAAACAAATTATGCGATTCGAATTGTGCAACTATTCTTTCCGAGACTATACGTTCCATGAGCTTCGCAATAACAGGTAAAGTGTGACGGGACGATAATTTGCAGCGTCAGATCGACAACCGCCTTTGAAGATAGGTGTTATCACGCCGGACTTCCAATCTTTCGGTACAACTCCCTTAAGCAACGAATAGTTAAACAGGCTGGAGAGCCGTTCACAAAGCTGACAGTGACAGAACCTGAGCACATCCGGTGTGATGCCATCCGCTCCTGGGGATTTTCTTACCTTTAGTTTGAGCAAATGACTTGCAACAATCATTGGATTTATCGAAATATCGCACAACGTTTCGATCCCTGTTTCAATTGAATACTCAGAACGTTCCACTAAAACCTTTGGCACGAACACCTTAGAATAGTAAATTGCCAGAGCATTTGCGGTTTCTAACACTGTTTCAGTTAGTTTTCGCCATTCTGGATGGGAAAAATACCTGGTTTGACTTTTGCTTTCGCGTTCATGATTTTGTATAACAACTTAGGGTTGCGTTCCATTTTCGACAGGAGCATCAATTGGTGCGCTTCCTTATCCTCTCGAATAAGCGCAGTCACTTTGTTGCGTAACATACGGAAATGTTGCCAAGAAGTAGAAGTAGTGTTGGCTTTATGCTGCACCCACGCTGCTCGCTTCAGTGCTATCCACTTTTTTGTTCTTCTGCGGACAACAAAACGAAGTTCATCGACGCACCTTTTCTGAACGATCTGCGAGTTCTCGTCTATCTTCATTTTCAGAAAACCTACAAGCTCGTTCCATTGCGAGTCAGGGGTTATATTGTCCGTCTGAAAGTGCGGAATCTGCACGAGCGATTTACTCAGGGCCAATTTATCTACCCGTCGAACCACACCATTCGGAGTAAGCGATTGCTGAGTACTGCAAACATAGTCGAACACAAGCACTGAATGGTCGCTAAGACCCAGTGGAGCCTGGAATTCGATCGCTTCGATAGATTGTTCCTCCGACGTTAACACCAAATCCAAGACAGAGGGGCGGTCAGAACTTCTCCTCCGGGTGCATTCGTGAACATAGTTGTATAACGGGATTGAATCTAGTACCTCTCTAAATCGGTATTCTGGTGTTTGTGGGGAGTGATCGTCCCTGAGATAAAGGTTGGACAGATTAAAATCACCCATAATAAGTGTCGTTGCTTGCTGTGTGCGAGTCAAGCGCTGAAGCACTTGGATCAACCTTTCGTTGTACGATTCCGTAGATGAAGGGGCCGGTAGACCACACCAATAATGCAGACTTCACCAGACATCAGTGTTAAAGTGCACCAAATTGTATCCTCGAGCGTGAATTCTGTCTTGTCTATTGGATGGCACTGGAGACTATTATGGTAATAAAGAGCAACACCACCACCGCTTCGCTCTCGATCGTTCCTTATCAAATTCATATTTGGAATTGATATCTCCGAATCAATCAATTGGGAAGAACACCATGTTTCTGTAATGGCGATAATGTCAGGTGAGTAGCGCGAACATATCTCGGTTAGCTCAGCTAATTTGTTCGGAAGGCTTTGTGCATTTGTATATAAACATCTTATAAAGTTCGTGGTGTTCAAATCATGAAAAGTTATTAGAGGGCCGACTCGGTTAGAATCGGAATACTCAAGTTTTTTGGAGCTATCGCATGACATTCTGGTTGAACCTCATCACTAGGCGTTTGTGGGTCAGTACCATCCGTTAACTTGCTTCCGGCTATTACCTTGGGCAAGCTCAACATGACGTTTTGTGGTAGGTTTTTTCTATCAGCTTTCCATTCACGTTTGATAGTATTCGTCATTTGGATTGTGAAGAAGGTTAGCTTTAAAGGGCCTTGCCCTTTATAGTTGGCAGACCGCGGTATCCTAAAAGCATCCGCAAGTATGGCATTTTTAATACCAATTTTTTCGGCTAGATATTTCCATTGTTTGTGGTCGTGCTCAGACTTTTCTTGAGGATGTAAGTAGGCAGCATCTTCCGGAACACCTAGAATTACAATACTTCTCGGATTACATTCTCCACGAGATTTCTGCGACGACTTTCGCCCCCACCATGGTAAGTCTGCATGGATACGACATGTAGTCTCTGGAACACCTCTAAGAATGTAAGCATTTAAAAGTACGTTTTCCACGTCCTCCGCAGATTGCAGCGTTATTCTTAAAAGGCGAGGATCATCCTTGTGAGGAGAGTTCAGGTGGCGGTTTAATCGAACTACTGATGAAGGAGTAACTGCGGCCATGCTCATCAGACTGCAGAGTTTATACCACTCAGCTAAGTCATGTTTTTGCTTAGCTTCAAACAGCGTTTCCTGCGACTCTGTCACGTTATTACATATAACGCTAAGGTTTACACCCGTAGATTTTGTTTTATAATGTGAGTCAGTCGTTTTAGTAGCAGTGGTTTCGTTGAGTCCTTTTTCTTTTCTGTTAAGTCGAGGAGTCACTGATCCCAACGAACGCCTCCCCGTTTTAGTCACCATCTGCGCGGTTATCTGGGCAAATATTGGCCTGCTCGAGTATGATGGATTATCTACCCGCTCTTCGGCAGTAACCTCTAAGTCGGGTAACGACGGTGTCTTTATGACGTTTATTATCAGTTCATTTAGTTTTTGTATACTGGATTCCATTCCATTTAGACGCGTCTCAATATCATATTCAGGGGTTTTCGTCGCCGAGGCTGACGGTGTGTATTGGCCTTGTAAACCAGACAAACATAACAGACACCAGGACAATTATCTTCATTACTAATCGATACTAAATCCGAATTTAATGCGGTGAAACTCGTCGGTAGTTGATCGCACAATGTTGAAAGTATGACCAGTCCACGGCGAAGAATAAGATCTTTCCGATGACGTTAATCCATTGAGGACTTGAAGAGAATCAACAGAGTTGCACGCGTAGATCCAATATGGGAAAATCACGATAAATCCCAATTTACTCGTATTATCGAATACCGCTACGAGAGTAATATATCCAGAAAGCTGACTTCGAGAGAATTCCAACAACGTATAATATGTATAATATAAGCACAACTTGTTTACCATTCCTACATTGTTTCAATCGCATGCGGATCCTGATCCTACTGTCCCTACCTGATGAGTACACACAGTACGAATCCGGTCGTGGGGTGTGTGACTGTGTGATGGGAATGCTTGTAAATGAGCATTTTCATACACGGAGCACACTCACTTTGTATGCCTTCAGGTATACCATCCTGTATACTTAAAATTTCTGGCATATAGTAATGCCATATTTCAATCAGGGAGTGTTAAAAATAGTTTTGCGTATGAATTTATTCTGTAAATTTGGGTGTTAACAGTGTTCTAGCGCGCTTTTAACGTCAGCTGTAATGTTCACATCAAACTGTGGCCAACACATGGTACTTTAACAAGAAACTGCACTTTCTGTGGCTCGAGAATAGCCAGCTTTGATTTCATTACGCTAAATCTACGTCAATAACTCTCGGCGTTTCCACCTTTTTTGAGCTTGACAAATATGAAAAGACCCATGTTCGCTGTGGTGGCGAAACTCAAACGGCCTGAAAATACGTTATTATCTTTGCAATCATTTGCTTGTCAGAAAGCGCATAAGTCCGTTCAAAACACAGTCCTTAACCACGTGAGTCCTTCATCTTACAAGGAAGCCGACCATTAGTCAAGCGAATAAAAGTGTTAAATTATCAAACGATGTCTATAAGCTAAGACAGAAGAGTTTGAACAAGAAAATTCTCCATGAGACAAATCGTAGATCTAACGGTAATTTGCATTAATCTCACTGAATCAACATCACGGTCGCTAAAGCCCAGCGAAGCTGATTACAGGAGTCAATGGAATCATATTCGCCAAAGCCTAGGTATCACAGCCACACCGACGTCATTGACCCGATCATTTAGTCCCCCGAACTCATCTCATGCGAACTCAATCAGGTTACCGCGAGTTGTACTAATGAAGGATCGAATAATTGAGGCCTTGTACCAATGCCTAAGATGGGTATATCCTGAAATTCATATTCGAGCTGTATACGACATAAAGCGCATGAAACTGAATGTTTTCGAAATTATTTTGGCAACCAGTCAACCACACGCACCCGATACAAAACCCTGGAGCAGTTGATCAATTCCTTGTCGTCGAATCCAATACTATGAGTTCTTCATCTTCCTCAAAAATAAAACCTTTATCATGCTGTTGCAAATATGCCCATATCCTTCTGGGCAAGTTTTCTGAAAATTATTCACGTCTGACAGCAGCGTTTTAGAAATTGATTGCAGTGATAGAAACCTGGTTGATTAATTCCGTACACGACACTGAACTCAACATCCCACACGTGATGACTTATAGAAAAGATCGCGACACAGATAGTGGCGGTGTCCTCCTCTACTTACATGAAAGCATCGATATACAATACTTTTCTCCCCTTAAGTTAGATATATCATATGCATTGTATGGCTTGCGTGATATCGTAGACGCCTCTTGGCAGTGATTTATTGCCCCCGTTATTCATCATCTGCCGCTGACACTGGTCATACTAATGCAATACTTGTTGTATTGAAGCTCCCTTTCTCACATTCGCTCATACTGTGTGATTTTAATGTACCGACACCCTCCACACACATTACGAGTAACGATTTCTCTAAAAGCTTGCTGTAGGAAATATAGACTTACACCTCACTTTACATCAATGACTCAACAAGCTCGGAGAACAAATTCAAGTAAGCTACAAGGTGCTGGACTCTCAGTGCCATTTTCTCATGTATCTGTTTAGACCTGGGCAGCCTGACAGTATCTTTGCCTATGCGGCACTATTCCCTGGATCAAGGCGCGTGAATTAATACACACTTTAGCACACCTGATATTTGGCCTGCTTCAATTCTCAAATGTTAACATTCGAATCATATTGATGCTCACTCAAGAGGGTCGTATTCACTAAGCCTCATCGAGTGGAATTTTTGTCTAAACAGTTTTTTTGTCGATTCTTTTTGGCTGGTATTTGTATTCTCACACAGATTACTGGTTTGAACAACCTGTCCAAATACTTCACCTTTTTCTTTATGGCGATTTGGTTTGTGTGCGTGCGTGCATCACAGAGCTTTGGTATTTAATTGAAACCGTGGTTTGCTCTAGTGAACGGACTGTTGCGGTTTTCACTGGTATTTTTTCGCAGCAATCGATCGAGAAAGCTTGGTTATAGGTCAAGCGGTACCTTGCTCATTGATTAGTTGCGGGTGTTTGTAGTGCTGGCGCCACACCGTGCAAACAAATGGCAGCAACAAGCGGTAGAGTCGAACAAGCTGTGCGATATATCTGCTTAAAGGGGCTCTTACACATTTTATACCCAAAAATACAGAGAGTATTGTACATATTTTCAAACCATTTTGGAAAATTGTTATCTGCAAACTTGCCATTTGAAAAAAGGAATGCTTGAAGTCTAACCGCTCGAAAATTATCGGTGCTACATCTCTTTGCGTTAAATGTACCATTTAATTCACCCCGGAGACTTTTCGGCCATTCCCCACTGAAACTAACAAAAGCTCGGTATGTGGCCCGAAACTAGTGAATAGAAAACACGGATGCTGTGTACCGAATACCCTCCCAAAACTGCAAAATGCGCTACCTTTGGCAGACCAAAATAGTAATCCGAAGACGTCACGAGAAATTTATACTATCAGCACACGAAAGAATAAGGTAGAAAAGCTCAGGAATTTGAGGGCTTGAATCGTTTAAGTAAAGTTACACTGTGGAGATAATATAGCTCAGTGAGCGGCGGTCGTCTTAATTTGTATTGTGAATCCTTCGCGCTAATACCACGACCTTTTGTTTCTCCCTTCGGTTAAATTGCCTCTATTGCTCCACAACTGTTCTGATTTCCTTGCCTCCCAGACCGGATATCACGCGATTTTGTCAACTGGAATTACAAGCGAAAATTCGTGGTCCTTATGAGCATAACGGGACCGTGTTGCATTGCTTACGCCAGCATTTTGCGGAGACCAAACAATCGGACCAGATGTTGAGCCAACCATGTTTCGCTCGCGTTCGCTTGGTAAGTCTCCGAGCCTGGTCTCACCTGCGGTGGCGTGTATTCCGGTCTGCTATACATTACACCTGCCGTTCTCACTCTACTTCAATATAAGGTAGTCGTATCGCATAGAAACAAGCGATAGCTGGTGTGAATTTGCAAAGTGCCTCCAGGCTTGTCGTTTCTCAAAGATCACAAACACCTATTTTCTCCGCTATGAGCATACGAGCTAGTTTCTCGTTGCCAGGTCCACGTTAGTCCAACCGCTTGTAGCCTCAAGATTTTGCGTCATACTACGCCGTACAGTCCACCTTCAAGATTTATGGTGAAAAAACAAGAATCAAGAATCAAGATTTTATGGTGAATAAAAAGCAATTGCTTTACATGTACCATTGGATGACAACTATTACAAAAAATGTAATCAAAAGCACATTGTTGTATGTTTGTCTGGAATCATATTGATTCAATACACATGGCCGATTATGGGGTGTTTTTGGATATATGCATCTAGTTTTGCTTTAAAAACATCAAATGTTGTTGCATTCACAACGTCTTGCGGTAGTGCATTCCATAGAAAGCAGATACGCACATAGAAGAAATGGCGCCGACAGTCAAGTCTTGAGTGCGGTATTGCGAGGCAATTTGAGTGACTACGTGTATTCCGAGAAGAAATTATTTTTATCAGATCTCGGAGCGGGTGGTTTTCGATTCGCAGTATTTTGTAAGCTAGAATAACGTCGCTCCTCATTCGCCTCTGTGTAAATCAGGCAAACTTAGTATGGCCATTCGCTCTTGATATGGGACGTGCTGCATCCCATCAACTAGCTTTGTTGCTCGGTGGTAAATTCTATCCAAGAGGTCGATGTCTTTGCGCAGCCACGGTGCCCAGGCTGGGATCAAATACTCCATCGTTGGATGAATGTAAGTATTTATAATGCGAGGAAGTGTTTTTGGAGTGAACCGCCCGAAAATTCTCCTCAGGATTCCTAATATACCACATACCCGATTAAAGACTTCGACAATGCATATTCGGTTTCTGGTTATTAGTGATCCAAATCCCGAGATCATTTTCAGCGGTTGTCCAAGTTAGGTTTTCATGGCCTAGATGATATGTGTCGTGGTAATTACGGCCAAGCTGTAACATATTACATTTATGTAATTTGAATGGCATTTGATTTAATAGGGTCCAGTGATACAGAGCATCCAAATCCTGTTGTAGCATCAAACAATCTTCAGTGGATCGGATTTGCTTCCATATTTTAATGTCGTCAGCAAAAAGAACTAGCTTACACCGCACTATTTCAGTAATATCATTGATGTATAACAGGGAAAGGATAGGCCCGAGTACTGAACCTTGAGGTACCCCGCTCGTGGCATCGATACTTTTCGAAAGAACACCGTCAATGCGAACTCGCACATGCCGATCGGTCAGATAATCTGTTAACCACGATAGTTGGTTACCCCTTATTCCATAATGCGCTGGCTTTTGCAGAAGCAGGCTGTAATTGACCTTGTCAAAAGCCTTTAATATATCAATATAACAAGCGTGAACCGTGTAGGCTTGGTCGAGCGACATAATCCAGTCGTTTAGTGTGATCAGTATATTCGACAGACAAGATCTGGTCCGGCGAAACCCGTGTTGTGCTGCTGACAAAAGACCTCTTGCTTCAAGGTGACCCACAATACATTCACTAATGATGCGCTCCATGATCTTTGAATTACAGGGTAGCAGCGTTACAGGTCTGTAATTTGCTGCGTCAGAACGACAGCCACCCTTGTAAATTGGTGTTATCACACCCGCCTCCCATGCTAGAGGTACGCAACCTTCGCGAAGACTCTGGATGAAAACCGCAGCTAAGCTATGTGAAAGCTCTCTACAACACACATGAAGAATTGCTGGGGTAATGTTTTCATCCCCGGGGGATTTCTTCGTGTTTAATCGTCGTAAGTGTCGCTCCACTACGAATTGATCTATCACCGGTTCACTTAGTGGTTTCACTGTGTTTAATAATTCTTGATGCGATAATTGCTGTTTTGGGTAGAAGACTTGAGAGTAAAAGCACGCAAGTGCATCTGTCGTCTCTTGGACTGTGACGGTCAATCCTTCTTCTGTCATGATCGGGAAAACCCCTGGTTTAACTTTGGTGCTTTCATTCACAATTTTTTACAATAATTTCGGATTTTTTTCCATTCGTTCCACCATACATTGTTGGTACTGTTGTTTGTCCTGTCGAATGAAGGTGGTGACTCTGTTACGTATTCTGCAAAATTGTAACGAGGATTTTGAGGTGGCATCATTGCGATGAGTCACCCAGGCTCGCCTTTTTAATGAAATCCATTTTCTGTTTCTGCTGCGAACCGAGAAACGGAAGGCGTGGACATCTTTCCTATGAACAAATGGAGAGTTAGACTGGATTTGCATCTGAAGGTAGTTCATCAAAGTATTGTAATGTGTATTTGAGTCACTAGAATCAAGTTGAACATCGTTCAGCTCGTAGAGTGCTTTCTTGAGTCTCCAAAAGTCTACTCTACGGATAACTTTCGATTCGTCACTGAGTCTCGTTGCACTGCAGACATAATCGAACACGAGCATCACATGGTCACTCAGCCCCAATGGAGCTTCGTAGAGTATTGATTCAATGGCCGATTCGTTGGAAGTCAAAACAAGGTATAGAACAGAGGGCCGGTCTGTTCCTCTCATTCCTGTGTGGTTGGAGACATGGTTGTACATGGGTACTAGAACGAATACTCCGCGAACTTTGTGTTATAGTAAGTTTGTTGAGTACTGATCTCTCGAGTATAGCTGCGGGAGGTTGAAATCCCCAATAATCAGAAGTTGAGCGTGTAGTCGAGCGCTGATGCGATGAAGTCTTTCAACTAACACATCGTTATGTTCTGCGGTCGAAATTGGTGAGCGATATATAACCCCAATTGTACAGCTGTCACCAGATTCCAGGTCAAGTGAGCACCAACGTGTGTATGTGAGTGAAAGTTCAGTATCTGCAATGATATTTACCTTGAGTCGCTTGTGATAATACACCTCCAGGGCCATCACGGTCTCGACGAATAAGTGTCATATTACGGATAGAAAGTTCACTGTCCGTCATACTCGACTGATACCAAGTTTCCGTCACAGCAATAAGATCAGGGGACTTTTCTACACAGATATCAATGAGTTCCGCCAGCTTGTTGACTAAACATTGAGCATTTGTATATATATACATTTGATCAATACTGCTTGATGTAGCGATGAATCGTGTGGTATATGATAAGGAGTCTGGCAGTGTGATACCGGACCTGGCTTAACAGTAAGTGATCGGGAGTTTGAAACTTGTGAGCTACTTATTGCGCGCTGACAGTTTGAATCAACATTTGGGTCCCTGTATGACATATTCGGTCCGACTCGGTTTGAGCCGGACCTACGACGTTTTTTGATGCATCGATTTCTTCCATTTCGGTGGGAACGCTACCATCTGCTCTCCCCAGACGAGGATGTGTTTCGATCATGGCATTTGGATTGGGTGGACTAAATCTAACGTCCTTCGGTAAAGCTCTTTTCGCTTTTTTCCATTCGGACTTTACAATCTCAGCCATGTCGTTGGTTAAAAACGTAATCCTCAGGTGTTTCGGACCATCTCCTTTATATTTTGGCGAAAAAGGCACCCGAAAGTGTCAGTAACCACAACATTAGAAATATCAAGCGAACGCCACTGCTTGAAATCGTGCTCTGCGGCTTCC
Source organism: Atriophallophorus winterbourni (assembly GCA_013407085.1). Taxonomy (NCBI): domain Eukaryota; kingdom Metazoa; phylum Platyhelminthes; class Trematoda; order Plagiorchiida; family Microphallidae; genus Atriophallophorus; species Atriophallophorus winterbourni. The sequence goes on from JACCGJ010022864.1 coordinate 64,525, forward strand.
TGAACCCATGCTTTGGAGGTATTTTCTTTTACCCTAAGAAGAACTATGCTTTGCAAGACCATTTTTCCTTATTGTTTAAAGTACCCTTTCTTTCCCACCATGGTACATCGGGATATATCCGGCACTTTGAATTGGGATCCGTCTTTAGTCGGTACGAATTTAGCAGTATGTTCTCGATATCAGCCTCGCACTTCAGTGTAACCCTTAGTAAGCGAGGTTGATCAATATGAGCTGAGGTGGAGTGGCGAGTTAGACGAATCAATTTGCCAGGAATAACATGCTGAATTTGCATTTGTTGACAAAGTTGAGACCATTTATCTAGATCGTGTTTGTGTTTCCTATCAAACAGGCTTTCGTTGGACTCGCTAACATTCGTACATATTACGCTTAGTGCATAAGAATTCTTGTTGCGTGTCCGAGCGTCATTCTTTATAGAATGTGAACCTTTTTGATTTAGTATTCGTGAGTCATGGGAAGAAGCTTTAGAGTGAGTAGCGGAGGTCGACTGCAAACGCCTTTCTCCGTAAGTATTTTCTACGACCGCGGCCGTTTTAGTTGATACCGAATCGGTGCAGATAACACTAGGCGATTTATTTTTTGAGGCAGCTTTGATTAATGGAGCATTCGAGGTAGACGGTTTCGGCTTTAAGGCCTTTTTAACAATCTCCTCAGTGCCGTGTAATAATTTACCTTTTCAGGAGCATTCTGTGGCGGTGAGGTCGAGCGTATTCCATTATTCAATTCAACTGTTTTAGTCTTGATTATTGGTCGTAGAGTATTCTTTAAATTTGCAAGTTCCTCTTCTATTATCAATAATCTATTCTCTATTGTATTATTCTCGTTTCTAGCAGAGAATTGTGTACTCTTGGGATTACGATTCGCTATTGAATTTCTACAGTCAATACAGAAATAGCAAACGGATGGGAGGTTTTTATGATTCACGATATTTACGTTATTTGTACAATTGTCTCCTATAGAAACCCGAGAGTGCACATCAACAAATCAGTTGATGCGTGTGTGTTCGAAGTGATTTACTACAGAAACCCGAGAAGTTAAGGGTAGACATTAAGTGCGGCGTATTTATTTCTGTCAGCCAATAAGAATTGACCGCCGTGCGAGTAAAATTTGAGTGTTATCTGCCGTGAAGGTCTTCCTCGTTTCATGAATAAATGAAATTTTTCGTTTTTAATTAAAAACACGTTAAACATATAAGATTGACAGGCATACAGTTGATTCCCAATGTGAAACAAACAAGCTATCGCATAGATAGCAATTTTTCTAGATGACCTGAAGAGATAGTAAACAACCTAGCTTCTTTTCCAGAGCTTAGAACATATATATATATATATAAATAGAAACGGTTGCATTACATGCTAACTGGATTAACTTAACCATGGAACAAGGTAACAATGGTTTATTTCAGTAAAGAAGCGCACAATCTTAAAACAACCCCAGGATATTGCGGTGTTCAATAATGCAAGAAATAAGTGAAAAAATACGCGAATGTCATAAGAAGATCAGCCTCATGGGATTGAATAATGATGTTCGGGGAGGTAAGAGTCAATCCTGTTTTTAGACACGGTTAAAGATTCAGGGTGTCCGATGCTTCAGAAGTAGCTTCGTATGGGATAGATAGATATATAGATAGATAGAGAGATAGATAGAAAGATAGATAGATAGATACATAGACATATATATATATATATATATATATATATATATATATATAAATAAATAGATAGATAGAAAGATAGATAGATAGATAGATGAATATATAGATAGTTACATGGATAGATGGATAGATAGATAGATGAATAGATAGATAGATAGATAGATTAATAGATAGATAGATAGATGTATAAATAGATAGATATACAGACTGACAGATAGATAGATGGAAAGATAGATATTTAGGTTGATTAATAGTATGAAAGATAAATAGATGGATAGATAGAACGAAAGATAGATAGATTATAGATATATTTATAAATGTATAGATAAAAAGATAGATAGATAGATAGATAGATAGATAGATAGATAGATAGATAGATAGATAAATAGATAGATAGATAGAAAGATAGATAGATAGATAGATAGATAGAAGAGCTGTGTGATGAAATAAAACTACATTTCAGATTTGTGCCAAAGACAACGATAAAACGATTTACCTTCACATTGAGAAGCCGCACAAGGAAGTGGATTAAGATACGCAACGATGCATGGAGAAACTATGTCAAGAATCCGATGCCAGTTAATTGGGAAACATATCGTCTGTTGAGGAACAAGGTCATCTCTCTTATCACTGAGGACAAGCAGGCTCATCAGGCAAGATTACTGACCTTAATGGAGCGGTTTAACTACGACTGCGTTCGAGGCTGCCGAATTTCTTGCAGGTTACTACTGCAAAGGTTTTAGCCCCAAGGAATCAGTGCATCTTACACCGCTTTCGATCGGCTTTTCCGATTAAATACTAAATGAAATCTCAATAAACAATGAGTGTGTCAAGCTCAAACTTCTTCGTTTGAATACCACAAAGTAACCAGGAGCCGAATGAATTACTCCTTTTATCCTCAAACGATTTGCATTCTCATTGTGTGGTCCACTTAGCAGGTTATTCCAAATTTCGCTCGAAAATAGTACCGTTCCTGCGGAATGGAAATCTGGCATCACCACACCAATTTACAAGGGCGGGAATCGATCAGATGCTGCGAACTATAGACCAGTTACGTTGTTGCCAGTCAGTTCTAAAGTGCTAGAGATTTTAGTAGCGGGAAAGATCACCCATTACCTCGAAACCAATAGACTGCTTGCGACTGAACAGCACGGTTTCAGAAAATATCACCCATGTCTATCTAATCTCTTGCTCACCTTAAACGACTGGACTGAATCTTGAATGTGTGGTCAATGGTTACGCCATCCACACATGCTTTTTAGGCATCTCAAAGGCTTTCGACCGCGTCAATCATAGTATTTTATTCCAGAAACTTGAATTGCACGAGATAACAGGAAAACTTCTTGCTTGGCTAGAAAACTATTTACGCGACAGGAGTGCCCAAGTCATAGTTGACGGCGCCTTATCGAAATCATTTAAAATTACGAGCGGAGTGCCCCAGGGTTCGGTCCTCGGACCGATTTTGTTTTTGATCTACGCAAACGACATTCTTGAGCGTGTTAAATGCAAGGTTCTGTTATTTGCTGACGATATCAAGCTTTGGAGAAGCATACGTACAAATGATGACTGTGAAATTTTGCAGAAGCACATTGCACGATTGGTCTCTGAGAAACAAACTACCTTTAAGCTTCTAAAAGTGCAAGGTGCTAAACATTGGAAAGACCGTGAATTATAACTACACTCTTGGGTCCCACCAACTCGTCTGAACAACTGAAGAGAAGGATTTGGGTATTTGGACCAGATAGGTAGATAGATAGATAGATAGATAGATAGATAGATAGATAGATAGATAGATAGATAGATAGATAGATAGATAGATAGATAGATATATAGGAAGATAGATAGACATATAGATAGATAGATAGATAGAAACGTTTGCATTACATGCTAACTGGATTAACTTAACCATGCTGATGAAAATCCTTTCAATAGGTAAATGCACAACACCCGACGGTAATGAGTTTCATAAGAGAATAAATGTACTGTTTGTACTGTAACAATTGTACCGAATGCGCAGTCATATTTTGTTTTGTTTGCACGTTGTTACAGCCAGACGAATTCAAATGGCGTGCACTCCACCTACCTAATCAGCTTAAAAATAAAACGGAACATTTTATTCCCAACTGTCACACCTTCTCATCTGAAAGCATGAAATGTTTCTAAAATGTGTCGACCGTGAGGGGTCCATTTCAGACGTTCTGTGTTATCTTGGTTGTGAAAACAATTGATACACTAACGTGTGTGGGTAGTGTAGATCGTGCATGAAATGTGGTAGGTATTTTTACTCTGTCCGTGTCTGTTTTAGTTGGAACAGTTTACCTTCAACCGCACCACTAAGTTCAATAGAAACACTACCAAGTCAATCAGTTGTTGATTCCATTCCATTTAGACGCGTCGCCGAGGCAGATGGTGTTGATTTGGCCTTGCAAACCACTAACTTACATAACTTTAAAACGAAATTAGACGAATTTTTATTGCATTATTCGTTTACAGAAAACTTATATACTGTTTAATCTATGTTCTTATATTGTTTATAAACTTAAATTTCAATTTTTACGATCCTATGGTTGTTGTTAAGCTTGTTGCTTTTTAGACCATTAAAAACCTTGAGCCAACTAGCATGGTTTCACCTAGGTCAGTGGTCGCTATGCCGACAACATTGCTGTAACCACACAGCAACCCAATTCAACTTAACACAGCGGTCAACATGAGCAAAAGTACATTACTAACGGGGCTAATGATCAAAAAATAATACATAGGCAGACCCGGTATACTCGTTCAGGGCAAGGCCATTAAAATAATGGTTAAAAGAACGCTTGAAAAGAGATAAATTTTTATTGATAACAAATTCCAAATCGACAAGTATTTCATCTTCAATCGTCATCACCCACGTTAGATTCAGTTTCTTCAGTTAATCCTAAAGGGGCAATCATGTAGGGCGGGATCGGATTGCAGCTGCAGTCGTTCACAAAATCACGAAACTCTATTCGCAATTGATTGAAAGCAGCCGCGGACAGCTTGCGCTCAGCCTGCTGAAGTAGCGGTTGCCAGGCTGAAACCCCGGATTGATGGGCGTAAGATGTCCTTGCCTGGTCAACATAACCTGAAGTTATTGGCAGCATTTCGTTGTAACATCTTTGCCAACGATTGAAAATGGGATAATTATCTGAAAGCCAATTGGTTAAGCGAATGAATTTCACTAACCCATGGAAATACCTCGTGCGTTTCTGACATACAACGCATGCCGACAAGGCAGAAGATAATCGGTGCCAAATGGACAATCACACTGCCAGGTGTCTATAGATACCTCGTATGTCTTGGAACCTTCAGTCACCGCGTATAATTCCTGTATGTTGACGCAAGTCATCAGACGGTTTTGCCGCAGGTGGTCGGTCAGCAATTCCACAGCTTTGGGTACTAGCAGGGTGCACATTCCATCAAGCTCAGGGTTCTGAGGAATTTCGCGAGGCCCACGACTGGTAGAGGCAAACAGAGCCTGACGATTCTGAAGGATGTGTTGGAAGACGTCCTTCGTTCTTTCGACAGCTTGCCAGAGACAAATGTTCCCACTCAAATTGTGCCTCTTTATTGACCGAGGGGTGGCTTCAACGAAGTTATTGTCCCTTCGGCCAAAAGTGGGAACTCGAGGCGATCTGATTGTTGTCCACATTGAGGCTCGGTGGATCAGTCTTGGCCTCACGTACTGTTGGTATAGGGTTTCGTTAACCCTATTCATGGCATTCAAAGATAGACTATATCTCCACCTGTTGCGCGTGCTCATGGCTACGTAGAACCACTTCATAAACAAGGCACCAGGTTGCTGTAAACATGTTAAGTAATTAAGATGAACATACTCTTTTAGTAACATTCCGTATAATGTGCACACGACACAGAAACACGTGTGCTGATGGCATTTCAGCTCTCACTGCAGCCTGAGTGGCAGCGCTGTCATCCATCATGACCGACAGAATGCTAACAGGGTTAGCGAATTCCAAAAACTTGCGTAGGAACAAAGATATGGACGCTGTGGTCTCCGTCCGCAACCATCCGAAGCAAACAGGAATACCCTTACCGCAGCCATCTACCACAAAAATGACGAATAAGTGGTACTTTTCACGGCAACTCTTGAAAGTTGAGTCAATGCCAATGAAATGAGGAAACCGGCGGCAAAGGGTTTTCTGTTCATTCGTCATAAATATGAAGTGAGTGAGATTGCTCTCAGCATCAGTTTCCATAGAACAACGGCCGGATGTACTGAGCTGGGAGCTCAAGTCGTATAAAAAACTTGTGGTTTTGTGACTCGCCAGCAGCTTCCATCGCATGTTTCTTACGTCACACGGCGTGACGTATTTCCCCATCTGCGTTCGGATATAATTGCATATGTTGAACGATGGAGTATTGTTCAACAACCAAGGGGTTATCGTTGACATCTCGTCCAGTGATAGGCGCCTATGAGTCGGTTCGTATTTAGCCATTAATAAATTAATGGGATGGTTGTGCTCCAAGGAAACTCGAGAGACATCAAACCTTTCACTAGGCAACCTCGAGATGAGTATTCTTGACCCACATCCGATTTTACGGGATTGCGTTCGACGAATTCCTCGGGAAGATGGCTGGTGTCGTCCAGCTTTTACGCATTCGTAAGTCCGGGATCTGCAAATTATCAAAGTAAAGCTAACACAAACCTGGCATTTGGTGCTGTGCTCCGAATGTAATACGATGAACCA